>RJJA01000133.1:0-120096 GCA_003724045.1 Lepidurus arcticus
AATAATTAAAGTAGACTTACAAATCCAATGGGTAGAAAAAAAATACCAAGTATTTTCCTTTATAATCAGATAGTTTAAGATCAATAAAGCTTCCATTTACAACTGCAGTTCCTTCCCAATGCGGAGCAGGCTTGGAAACTAGACAAAAAGGAACCACAACAATATATATCTGGTTAGTACAGTTACAGTAATTGAGTAATAAAGTTTTATATACTCATAGCTTTGGTCCATTGTAGTGTATGGCCGCTACTTTGGCCCGTTTCCCTGGGGTAAACTGAGCCTCCTGCGTACGTTTGACAAGCTTCTTCAGCGTAAATGGCTTGAGTTAGAGAAAATAACGCAAGTAAAACTACTTGTAAGGAGTAAGAACTAAAGACCGCGAAAAGCATTCCCTTCGCCATGGTTTTATTGAATCTTAAAAACCAGTATTTATGTTAGGAATGAGGACTTCACGTAAACCTAAACGCGTACGTGAACAAAAACAAGGACCAAAACAAGCCTACGCAGCTATTAGTACGCCGCGCCGGAATACAAAGATATCAAATGCGACATGTGGCTGAAGCATCTGGCGTGGCAACGAGGCATTGGATGGGACATGTCGTTTCCAGCTACACCGAATTCTGCTAGATTTTGCTTCGCACACATACGGATTGAAGTTAAAAGTATGAAGGAGTAATATAAACTGCTTCTTTTGGCGTCAAAAGTCCTAATTCGTATTAAACATAAACTGGAGTAATCAATTATTATGCGTGGAAGCATTTTAGCGAATATTTCTGGGTCCAACGGAAAAGGGGCGAAGCTTCCAAACTGCCAATAATTCAAATCTGAGTTATTATTACAAATAAGTATATGAACTCAGATGCCAGATTCAATATTTTTAACCTGCTCTTGAACCTCGAGGTTTTCGTTTGGTATGTTGGAAATGGTTAACTGTGGAATTTTGTTAACAAAAATGGGCGAATTTATGTATTGCACAATTAAGTAGAACAAAAAAAAACATCTTTATATGTTATGGCACACTCCTCACTGTCTTATTCCTTTCCCTATTGAACTTGGCTGCAATAATATCCGTAAAACAATGGCTTGGCTATTGTTATAACACCGGTTAGATACTCCACCGGTTTACGCTTATGACTAGTGTCTTTTGCTGGTGCGGTAGTGTTATAGTTAGGGGCTTCTTGGAATGAAGTTTCGATTCCTTCTTTTTCGTTTTGTACTGTATATATGTGCATCAGGATCTGTCCATTGTCTACTACGACAATAGGCGACCTACTAGGCGGCCTACTAGGAAATAGGCGGCCTACTAGGAAATGTTGGTTCTTGTTCTTGGATGTTAAACCCCAGGCGTTGTTATCTTGTCTTCAAATCGAAAATTTCGATTAGCAAAGGCTCAACTTCGCGAGGGTTAACATCCAAATAAACTCGCACCAATTTTTCGTTTAGTACATGTAATTCCTTAACTTTTTGAATCAACTTCAAAAAGGTAGATCGCGCTTCACATCCGCTTAATTCAGATTCCAAATAGCGCCGTAATAAGTAATAATATGAATCCTACCAAACAACTGTCAAATTTAAGAAGAAACACATTAATTTTACTAACTAATTTTACCTGTTCTAGACGTATAACGTCTTTATGGATAACATTCGGTCGTTCAGGTTCAAATAACGTTATAGCTCCCAAAAGGAGCATTATATACTGGTCCGCTCGCCAGGTGGGGCAAAAAGAGAGAATAAACCTTTGATGTTCTTCATACAAATTGCCACGTGCTTCTTTGAGGACGTCGACTTTAATGTGATTAAAGTCCGATCCAGCTTGTGGGATCTAGATAGTAAAAGGGCACGCTATCACTTTGCTATCAATAAAAATAAAAATCTACAAAATACGCCAAAACTTTAATACCGTCCACCAGCCTTTATCAGCATCATAGGACATGACACTCCGCAGGATCATAACTTCCGTGCACCCTCCTTTGAGCAATGCGATCTGGTCTTCTTGACACAAAGTTTTGAAGGCGTATACTTTCTTAGAAACGCGGATAATCCGCCGAATGGCTATATCTGTGAGGTTAATAACATTCAACAAGGACGGATCATCGGAATCCTATCCAAAAAAAGCTTCTTTAAACCTTTATTCTTGAAAAACCGACAAAAAATCCTTGACAATCTTACGATCGTGCCTCCATCATCCGTTAAAGGGGCAGTCATGGCTTTGTTGGCAATAACGAGTTCTTGCAATTTGCCTTTTTCTACTTCGTTGAGAGATTTGTCTCTTTGCAAGACAGCAGGTTCTGCAGTAGAGGTCCGAAACGACGCAGATGAGTGATATTCGGCTTTGATAGCGACGCTTAGTATGGATTCTATTGTGGGAAACCTATGAGATAAACTTTCTTAAGCTTTTCCGAGACTTTATAAAGGAATAAGATAATAACCCTGTGCTATCTTCTTCTTCTTCTGCGTCTTCTCCTTTAGGTTTATCACTCTCGGCGGAGGCAGGCTCGATGTTTGGCAATAATAGTAGACTTTCTTCAGGTTCGGTCTTAATTCCTATCGGTTTGATGACAATTTCAGTTTGGGCAGGTTGTTGGACGCCTATAACTCGAGCTTGGGGTCTGTAGATGGACTCGGCCTTACTGGAATGGCGACTACTGTCGTCGTCACTGGAGTTTCCGTCACATTGGTGGTCTAGAGGCACTTGCTGGGAATCAGAGGGACCGTCGTCGCCCTTCCGTTTACGGTTTTCTTCAATCTTTCGGCGCTTGACTGTCTTCTCTGCGTCAGAGAGAATCCATTCTTTCTTCATTCCAATATCCACGCATTTCTTCAGTCGACATCGCTGACAGAAACGGCGAGTAACTGGGTCAATCTTGCAGTCGTTGTTAAAAGGGCAGCGAAATTCCTACAAAAGAAAGATCCTTTCATTGTGAAGAGCTTTCAGTTTCATAAATCTTTGAAATAAAGTTACTTTATTTTTCAGTGCGTTTCGTCGGAAGAATGCCTTGCAGGATTCGCACGTGATGGCATTAAAATTGCAACCTAAGGCTTTATCTCCACAAACGCCACACAATTTGCCCCATTTGGAGCTCGAGAGATTGCTAGTACCTCCAGGTGACATGGTGGTTGACGAAGAAGGTGAAAAAGGATCTGTACATGGACTTTCAGGACTTAAAGCACAAGATTGGAGACTGGCGGGCGAAGGAGAGGCTTGGGAACCCGCTGACAAGGGAGTAGAAGGCGAATTATGGACTGATTGTGGCTCCATGCTTTCCTGTAAACGTGTAAAGAATTTAGAAGAGAAATTAGAATGCATAATGAACAAACTCATATGTAAAAAGAAGATGTAAAAACATAAAATAAAAGATAAATCTGGACACTTCTGAATAGTTAAAGCTTTTTAGCTTTTTACAGTTACAGAGTTTGCAGAGAAGGGCACAGGTGTTTTTTGCAAATTAAAATGAGTTACCTGGACCAGTTTTTACTTATTACAATCATAAGGACTTGCACAGCAATAGAACAATTACGTTGGTTCCGTTTCTCTCGACAACTTGGTGTTCTTTGTTATGATACAGTACTATGCGTTGGGTGACGTCACGTCACGCCATATTCATACGGCCTGGCCTTTCCGCCGTTGCCAGCAGCGACTTCCCTCGCACAAGTTCACCTTGGTCATAATAGTTTTCCGCGCCAAACCGTTAATAAGAGCTTATGGAGAGTAGAATAGCTAAATGACTCACAGGTTTTTCGCTGAAGTATCCTCGCAAGGCCCCAAATGCGTTGTACATGCTCTTTTTTAGAGGTCGCGAATCCTTTATTCTTTTGATTAAATATGTATAAACTTAAGCCGCGGGCACTATTTCTGTGTGAAAGGCAGCAGATACGGGGTTCTAGCTTTTCCCCCCGAGTCTTATTATAAAAATATACTACACTCAACTCCAGATGTCTATTATCTACCAGCCAGAGAACGGTTTTACTTCCTTGATCGATGTGTGGCTTCCTTTAGTGCTCGACGAACGCTTAGCTTATCTATTTTTTATGTCTGCCCCGTAAAGACTTTGTCCTCTTTTTCTTTTTTTGTATTATCAATAAACTCAAGGATCGAGTGCACAACTACAATAAGATATACAGACAAAAATGCAAACGAAACTATAGAACTACGAGTCGCTTTTACCTGTCAGAACAGTAGAAAATGTAGAATGTCGTAGTAAAAATAATACTTCGAACTTATTCGTTAGATTTATTATACTCGCTGACACGGAAACCTTGAAACTGGAGCCTAGAATGAACTATCTCAAACTGTCTCTATACTGACGCAATAAAACTAAAACATTCCAGTACTGAACAACACTTTATTGCAACATGAAAACATTGAAATATAGTCGAAATTTCCAAAGGAAACCAAATGTAGCACACAGTAAAAAGCTATAACTTATCGAACTTCGATCGCTCCGTAAGATTGACTCAATGTGCGTATGAACGGAGACCTTATTTATCATGGGACGTAAAAAGCTCTACAACGATGAAAATAAACAATCCAATAACGAAACGTAACCAATGCGGCGAATGTGAAATAATTCGAACATAGAAGTTAAACAATTTAACAAAGAAATGTTTCTTTTAGTACAATTCAACATTGAAGTACGGTTTCTATATCTAGTGTTGAACAATGAAAACGAAAACAATTGCACAACGAAATGTATCTAAATGAAACCCGGAAGTATTGAAATACAACTTGAATTCGTATTTCAATAACGCGAATTCGCTGTTACATTTCAGCAGGTATTCTTGGACAAAGGAAAAGGTATATTTGTAAAGTATTACTGTATTTGTGGCAGGGCACAAAACCCGCCACAAGAACTATCTCGGTTTGATTGGAATAACCTAAACCGCCACTAACAAAGTGACATGTTTTAGAACGTGTTTAATCCATTAAAGCATGAGATTCTTAGTTGGTAACGCCACTATAAAGCACCTGACATGGCTGCACAATTCATTTTCCCACCGTCAACACTTATAAAACTGTAAACTGACAGAAACAACCAAATTACCGTACAGGATTTTTCAGGAGTTCCAGTAAGCAACCCACAGCGCCAAAATAACCCTAAATTAACAATTCGATTAACTCATAAATAAATTGCTCAAAATACCAAAATAAAAAAACATACCTCGTGCTCTAAAAACAGTGCTTTTAAGGCACCATTGGACCAGAAATCCATCGCATACGCTAGTTGTTTCATCGAAATGGTATTTACTCTTAAAAAATTTCCCACAAAAACAACCTGTTACAAAAAAACAACAATAATTACCCTAGCAAAAGCCAAATCCAAGAAAAATTTAAGTCTACCCTTTCAATTCCTTCATTTACAGCACACATTCGAGCTATGGAACCAATATTGTTCGTTATAGTAACAAGCGTTGCTGCCGCCAAATCTGCCTGCGTGACGGACGCTCGTTTTTCGCTCGAATTCATTTGCCCAAAGCTAAAAATACGAAATAAATAGTTAATTACAACTATTTTCAAAGGATTTAGAATGTTTTTTTTATAAGAAACCTGCTCGCCACTAAGTGTCCTTCTAATCCGAATCGATCATAACTGCCTCCATAGATATCTTTCACTCGTTTATCTACATTCGTACTGTCTCCTTTGGATGCCAGTGCAATAGCCTCTTCGAACGTTTCACAGCCTGTTAACAGGCAACATAAACCTAAAAACGTGCCTCCCCCTAAACTATTATACAAAAAAAGAATATGAAAACGAAAAAATAATGAAAGAACACGTTTTATACCTAGTTCCAGATACACGTTTAAAATTACTGGGTCCGTAAACTGCTAAAATGCTCACCCCAGACCCCACATTGACCACCTAGGACAATTAAATTATAAAAAATCGTAAAAAATAATAATTAAAAATTGTTTGAAGGTTACTAGGAATGGATAAGGTTGACGGAAATCAAAAGGCATTTTCTGGCAAGTGTCTTTGGTAGGTTCTGACCAGTAATAACACTCTTTAGGATTGTTTTCTTCAATAAATAAAAGTCCTTGGATTAGGGAATCAAGTTCATCGGCTTTGTGCAGTGTCAAGTTCATTTCCTAAATAAAGTTTGAAATTAGCTAAAATAATAATTAAATAAAAGAAAAAGAATAATAGGAAAAGAGAGAAACAAAACACGAGTAAAAACGTTATTAATTTTCATGAAAGAAAAAGAAGAGGTACTTTTTGAAAATCGTCTTCGAATTTGTACGCCCCTCCACCTGTAGCGCACACGGTGGAAGCCATAGCAGCCATTCCTTTGTATTTGGCTAATTCTAGAAAGCTGTGCATTTCGCTGGTTGGAAAACGGATAAAATGTAAGGTCCCAAGTCGTCCTCCCATCAAAATGTTGTTCATCTACATGGAAAATTGGGATATTCGTAATTATGGAAGTTCTATAGAATGTTATAGTACGTACTTGTAAATGTGCGTCACGATGGCCGGTAGCGCCGTAAGCTGAATTACTAGTCAGATATCGCTGAATGTTGTGTACTTGCTCCAGCTCTGTCTCGGAGCGCGACGTCGGAAATTCTCGCCAATCCGTTGGCTCGAAATAAACGAGTTTGACCAGAGTGCCTCCGATATCCATTCCAAACCATGGCATTGCTACAAAATCAAGCTTTAGTGTATTGTTTAGCACACGCATGCTAAACTACTTTATGTTGTTATACGGAAATTTAGGTGGGAAAAAATAAATAAAATATTATGAAATGAATGCATAAAGAAAAGGTGCGTTACGAGGCATATACTGCAAATCAAAGGGGGTTACTGGTACGCCGGCAGGGTCAGAGGTTGGCAGTTGATCATTATCACAAGGCTCCGACATCTAAAGGGTTAAAAAGAGTTAAAAGGAGAAATAAGATTTGTTTTGGAAAGCCTTACTTTTTATATTGTGTGGTAAACGGTTAGTACAAATACAATAAGAGAAGTCAGAATAAGAGATTTTAACGCAAACGGTATAGATAGCAGTTACTAAATATACCGAAGCATACGGACAGGAAGTCAGGCGATCAGATACAGATAACAGGTATCGCAACCAAATGGATTAAAATCCTATCTAGAACATTAGAAAAGCACAACACTGGTTAAGCAAAGCACATAGCAGTCGGCTGTATTTATTTTGCACATGCATGACAGCCATGCACACAGCTAAGAGCGAAGAGCGTTTGCTTATACCGGTGTTTCGTGCTGGAGGCGCGGCTTAGCATCGTAACATCGCGCCGCGCTTTTCTAATTGGTTAGTAAAGTGTGCCGACCCAATCTTGGTATCTAGATCGAAACTGTCCTCCTGGCCTTCCGATAGTAAATGTCCTAGGCCCTAGCCCTAGGGCTTTTATATCGATTTATGGTTGCAAAGTATCGACTATTAAAAGTATTAAAAGTATTAATTAAGTATCGACTATTAAAAGTATTAATTAAGTATTGACTATTAAATTAATATCGACAATTAGTATTTAAAAATAACCGACACTAGGAAAAAGCTGTAAAACCTCTTTGCTTCCACACTTTCCGTTTCTTTTAACGCTTGAAAGATAAACTACACCTCCAGAAGTACAGAAGCAAATTTTCCTAAGGGAAAGTTAACGAGGAAGGAAGTAATAAACCCGTTTCCTGTTACTAAATTGCGCGGCGAGAGCGTAAAAACACACCAGAATTATCCTCTATGCGAAGAATAATGTTCCAATAATAATATAGAGATTTATTGTTGTAACAGTAGTTTTATACAATTTAATACGTTAAAATAACGAGAAATTGAATAAACATGTTCGCATACTTCTAATTACTTCTAAATTACTTATAATTCGGATACGTCAAATCTAATTAATCTTCGATGAATATTGTACGGGATGTCGGGAACTAATCGCGGTATTTCAACTCTTGCATGTAATCGTGGAAATTTTAATGGATGCCGTTGAATATGCTTATGTCTTGTTTTATAATAAAAGCTGCATGCATCTTTTCGCGCTTTTCCTCAATTAACAGAACTGGTTGATGCGTATCCCGGTTGACACGCTAGTCAAGGTAAGATCTTAGGGGTGCTACGATTCGGATTACAGTGGAACAACGCCTTTTAAAGTGAAATCATAGAGTACCCCAACTTTTAGCCACCACCATCTTCGATGCGCTATGAAGCCGAACCCCCGTAACGAATCCATGTCCCCATAATCACTCATGTGTTTCTCGGAAATCACTACGACTTTCCGATTTCTAAAGACAGAACAATCTTCTACTTGGTCTTCTTCCTAACCTCTCTTGTTAGTCGTGGTAAAAACACTACACTAGTATGTTCGCTAAACAATTGTTGTGTTGGCAAATATTTGCCGTTGGCTTTTTGCTAACGTATTCTTGTTCAGAAGCATTTTCGTTCAATCACTCCTTATTAACTCGGCAACCCAAAAGTAAGAAAACAATATCAAAACTTACAATAGTTACAAATTACAGTATGCATTTTTTAAGTTCTGAAATTGTTTTCCGTGGTACGGTTCGAAAATACAGCGTGCAATTCTTCCGTTAACGTTTTAACTACCAATAGTACCCCAGCTTACGAAGGTACTTGTTTAACTTCGAACGAATGTGCAAGCCACGGAGGTTTAGCAGCCGGGGCATGTGCTGGAGGATTTGGTGTCTGTTGCATAAGTAATTCTTTAAATAATATAATTTGTTTTAAAACCACATAGTTCCTAATTGTCCTCCAGTCGTTGAAACCCAGTGCGAAACTACTACTGCGAAAAACTTAACGTACTTCCAAAGCAATGCGCAGCAATACTTTGCCTCAGGGCAATGTCTAATAACTGTCAACAAATGTGCCCCGGAAGTTTGCCAAATCAGGTCTTACTTCATTTTTCATACTTAGTGTGTTGTTCCTTTAACATGTATCGTATTAAAACTATTCTTAATTTTAGGCTTGATTTGGTGCAATTTTCGATTCAGCAACCGGATCCTCGTAACGGAATTTGTTCTCGAGATATCTTTATAGTATCTGGTACCAGCATTCCAGTTCCCCCTATTTGTGGTACTAACACCGGACAACATGGTAAAACAAAGGAAATCCCATGTACGCTTATAAAAAATATCCTGTTTTTTTCAGTTTACTTGCACTATAAACTGAATCAAAACAGAGTAGCATTTGGGTTTGTTATGTCCCCTGCCTCGGCAAACACTACTCGAAGTTGGGTTATCAAAATAACCCAAATTCCGTGCAATGGCCGTTATCATGGTAAGAATACATACACAATGCAAGCAACAATGAAAAAGAAAAATTATACCGTTTCCCTTTTTAAAAGCGCCAGAATACTGTATTCAGTACTTCACGGGAAGTACAGGGAAGTTAGAAAGCTTCAACTTTCAATTCCAAAGCCTTCCACAACAACTGAACGATAACGGGCCGTTTACTACCGGAAGACAATTAGCCAACCAAGACTACAATATCTGCTTACGAACTGAAGAAGTATTTCCTACCTAAATCCTACTCAAATTTAATCTGATTTTAATCTTTAGTAAAAGCATTGATCTAGTTAAATGCTTTAACAACTTTAACATATTCTTTAGTAATCTTGTGTGATCTACGCTAGGGATTCTGTGGAATTGGATACTCGGTGTGCGATGATCCCAGCTTCAGTGCTCGCGGTGGTGGATTTACGATTTCTAATATTGCTAACGAGCCGCAGTTGCAATCTCGCATAAGCTCACAATGCCGTACGGATTGGTTATCAATTCCCTGCGCTCATATTATTAACCGAGGAACCCCTCAGCCTGATTGCGTCTTCAAATTCTGTGGCACGCGACTGAACTCGGTACGAAACGCGCTAGAATCTCTACCAGTCTACAGTAAGCTTACATAATTTCCTCAATCCTAAAACCAGACTCACAGAGTAGAATCTAGGTTACTACAGACCGTTTCAACTTCATTTCTACTCGGATGGAACCGAAGCAGACACGAACCTGGCCGGACAAGCGGAACGAGGGAACTTGGGATTTTGCTTACGTTACGAACAACTAGCTTGCAATCTGCAGCTTTAATAGTAATAGTGTTTTGGTTCCACGTATAACTTATTTTTATAAACCAATAAAAGAGTGTAACACGAAATTGTCCTTTCAGTTTTCAGTTTATTATTATTATTCGCGTCCATAAATCTACACAAATCTTCGATTCGCCCCAAACTATGCGCATTGGCATGTTTTTAATGGCCTGCTGCTGGCTGCTTCTTGGGCTTGAGGACGTTGTACAAGACAATTAAACCAATTGTTGCGTACGTCGCTTTGGCAACCTAAAATAATCAAAGATTTAAAAGAAAATGTTAAGTGAACCATCTAAAGAAATCGAAAAAAATCTAACGAATTTCAAGAGAACTTACAATAATTACAATACAATTGCAAATTACAAAATAACAGATTGTTTGAACGAAGGAAATGTTAAGAACCTTTTTCTGTGTTTGGAACAACTATTTTAAGACATTTTGTACGAAGAAAAACAAAAAGTGGAGATGCGGGGTATCGATCCCCGTGCCTCTCGCATGCTAAGCGAGCGCTCTACCATTTGAGCTACACCCCCTTGAGGATTCTCTTATGAACGAAGAATATAAACTAAGACAACCAGATATACAAGCTATGTTTAAGAAATAAAACCGGTTTCCTTCATCATGAAGTTCATGCTCGTCCAAAGAAACGCAAAAATAAGAATGAAATGAATAACAGTGACATCGAAGCGACTTTAAATAATTAGAATAGTGTAAGGTTTCGATATCTAATCTATTGAAAAATTAATTACTTAAACGAAATAATTTCTTTTTAGATAAAATGGAGCTTACATTAGCTCGCCCTCTGATCGTTGAACCATTGAAGTGCTTGGCCAAGCCTTTGAACTGGGATTCATCAACATGAGCATCTCCTGCCATTATTTATATGTTTATCTATGACAAATTTATTAATATTTCGCTATATTAGTTGCTTTAGTTTACCTTATTTACTTTGCAAATACAGAAAGTAGAGATAAATGCCAAAGGACAGGAAGTTAAGAAAGTGTTCAACGAACTGTATGCCATAGACCACTCGGGTTTCATTATCAAGCCGCGAATGGAGAACAAAATCCGCTTATTAGTTGTGAAATAATGACGCACGTGGCATGCTAAGAGAGTGAAAATGTTGTAAATACAAGTCCCAAACTTCTTCTTTCTATCAAATCTGTCATAAAAATTACTTTCCTTAGATTGAGGTAAGCAATAGACATTATTTAGTATATAATAATAAATAAACCAGTGAGAAAACCGTATTTTAAGGCTTATTTACCTCACATGGCTGAAGCCAGTGTCAGTGATTCGTCATGGAAGCAAGAGTTGGAGTTTATTTACGAACAAGAATACCTACAAACCATGTTCGAAAGAGAAGCTTTCCGTCACCCTGTCTGTGGTCAATCGCCTCAGGTAAAAACATCATTTTTTCTGGGTATTTTAATATTTTTTAAATTAAAATGTTGCAGCTTTCCTTTCGTGGTAACTTAGTTACCGAACTCGGAAGAATTTCAGAAGAACTTTCACTCAGTACGACCACCGTACATCTAGCCTTATATCTACTAGACAGGTTCATGGACCAACATGACATAGCTCCTCCCCAATTAACCCTTGCTGTCTCAGGAAGCATTTCAATAGCAGGTAAAATAAAATTAAAATATTAATTAAGATTTTATTTTAAAATTTAATTTATTACTGTATTATAATACCTAGCCAAATATGAAGAACGTGATCCAGGCATTCCCAGAATCTCAGAAATTAATGCTCTCAACAAAACGCCACATATACTACGCGAATTCGTTTCTATGGAAATTGTGTTGTTGTCCTTTTTTGACTGGTACGTGGGGATCCCCACTGCGGCTCATTTTATGTTTTATTATCTTGCACCGTCATCTTGGAAGAAGTGTCCCTGGTTCGAAAACCCATCGCTCAGTTTAAAAGCCTCGCGGACGTATTTCGAAGCTCGAGCTCAGCGCTATCTCGACAGCACCGTTCATGGTATCGCCCTAAATTTCCTAAATTTGCAAAAATGTGCATTGAGTCGAACTATTGAATGTCTTCAATATATCCCCATTTGTCAAGACTATCGCTTGGTCAATATTTTACCATCACACTTGGCCGCAGCGTGTCTGGCAGCGACGAGGATTGAACTTCACCTGGAGCCAGTTTGGCCCGAAGTGTGCCAAAACCATACTCGCTACCTGTTCTCAGATTTGGCACACGTTATAGATATCATTATGAAGTATCTAATTGGCTCCATTACGATTTCTTTGAACCGAAATGTAACGGATTAATGTGTGTGCTTTTTAGGTGGACTGATATCGGACTGTTTTCGCCACCGTCACCGAAACGTGGTTCTTACTCAGATTGCAAACAGGCGAGACTGTCGTCACCTGATTCTGCCTATGGTTCGAGCGTCGAACAAAGTTCTAAACGACGTTGGCACAAACGCCAGAAGAAACAACGCAAGAAAAAGATATATTCGTTGGATTAAAAGGAATAACTCGATTCCGTTTCGGTTCTAAATGCAATTGTAGTGGCTTATAATGCTGCCTTTATCTTGGTTTGCCAAATTTTTCCATGTTAACCGGTTTACCTGCAATGTGCCTTCAGGTTACTACTCGTTCCTACGTTATTGATACCCGTGTGATATGTTGGAAGCTTACTAAGAGAATATTGGAAGTTGTAAATGTTCACAGAGAAGTTTTTTTGTACATCTATTGAGTTCGGAGAGGGAAATTGTGAATCCGGAAGTAATTCCTTTGTGACATCTTGATCTCGGATCGTTACTTTTCTTATGTATAATCAAGTCCTTACATGTGCCATGCGCAGAAATTCAGTGTATTAACCAGGGAAACTGATATTAGAAAAATATACGTTGATTTTGTAAATTAGAACTGCATATCTCAGATCCAGTTCATTCATTTTAATGCAAATTCCTTGAAAGAAAAATCGACAGCGAATTTCACCCAATTAACGTTGACCTTATGGAAGTCTTTCTGGATTTCACCCAATCAGAAACGCTCCAGCTTTTAAACACAGTGCTACTCTGTGTCGAAAGGTGGTGCTTCTGTTTGTATTTTCAGACCGCGTGGGGCGAAAAGAGACAAAGAAATTCTTAAATTCTCTGCAAAGTTTAATTTTGTGGTAATTTTTCGAAAAATGCCGGGGCTTGAATCGTGGACCGATGAACCCTTAAAGGTAGTCCAAGATATTTTTGGTATGTTTTTCCTTTGTTCCTTATTCCTTTCTGTAAAGGTAAAGCTTTTAAGTTTAAGTTAACTTAATTCATGATTAAAATTTGTTTAAAAATATTGCATTGGAACACATTTTCTATACAGAGCAGAGCAGAAAGCGATCAGAGCCATGGGAAAAACAAGTTGATACATTCTTTCTGGAGCGTTTGAAGTCAGAATCCTCTTGGTCTTGTGTAAGTTATTTTTTTTATTGAATTTGAAAAAGAAAAAAACATCATTTTGACACCTGTTCGATTTAATAAAACCTTTTCTCAGCTCCCTAGTTTGAATGAAACCCCGCTCCATGATTTGCAAAGCGGCCAAATGGTGAAATTTCGTTGTATGATCCAAGATATGATGGATCCCGAGATGTTTTTAAGCGTTTACGAAGTTACCAAGAAAGAGTCTCGGCAAAATCGGCTTTTAAGTGGAAGATATCAAGATATAGCCTCTTGTAGCGTAAGCTTTCCTTTATCAGTAATTTGCTTTTCGTTCAACTGTGTTTTTTAGGCCCAAGAAGAGATACAACTCGATTCGCCCGTCAATGAGAACAGCGATCGTTTGAATTACTACTGCATTTCCATTCCTGGCGAAGCTCCTTGGGTCCAAAAAATATCCTTTTAGCTCGTCTCACAAAATCTTGCTAGAATTTCCTCGAATTCTGCGAAAGTGCGCCAGAAAATTCTTCTAAATTTTGTTTATTTATGATTTAAAATTGTGCCGCCTTAACTTGAAATCACACGCATTCGAAGAACGGAGAATGTTATCAAAAGCAGGCCCTTCGGTCTCGAAATCCGGTCAGAAAAGAAGTTTAGAAGATTCTGATGAAAACGACGAGCAACCCATGGATGAATCATGTTCTAGAGAAGCAGCAGAATCTAAAAAGCCGAGAACAGCAATGGCTGACAACTTAGCAACTACCCTAGCTCCCAAATCTCAAGAAGATATCCTAAATTTCCCTATTCCTGATGCCATTGGGGTTGGTTGTATCGTCAAAATCTACGACTTGGAAGGTTCCTATAAATTGAATGACGTCATCGAAGTAGCAGGCATTTTGGCGTTGGATCAGTTGCCCGTTGATGACAGTGAAGAGAGCCAAGAATTCATTCATTCGCCTGCTTCGCTCGTTCCCAGATTACACGCTGTAGTTGTGCGCAGTTTAGCGCATAACAATCCTTTACTTCCTTTACGTGTGTAACTTCAAAACTTCCTTCTATTTCTTGCTAATTTTTTTGTTTTAACTGTATTAGATGTACCTGCCGCTTCAGCGAATGAATTTGCGTCAACTTATAATGAACTACGAACTTTGCTCGTGGAAGCTTTATTGGGAGACGAACTCGTAGCAGATTACCTACTTTGCCATCTCGTTTCCCACGTGTAAGTTCTAAATTACCTATTTAATCTCACTTTTATAGGACTTTTTTGGCTCGCGCATGCGCCAACGTTGCTTCTTGATAAGTTTCGTGTTGCATTAGCAAGCCTAGAGGAATCAAAAAGTTAATCATGTCGACACAGGTGTGACCCTTTGTCAGTTCAAAAGAGGTCATGTATATTTCGACGAACAAAAAATTTTCAAGATTTAAAAACAGCCGAAAACTAAATACTTGCAAACTATTTAATACTTTTTAAAAAGGTGCGTTTAATTTCGTATTATTTGTATCTGTAGGTATATCAGGAAGGACGTGTTAGCTTTGGGCAAATTTGCTTTAAACATCACAAACGTTCCAGCTTCCACCAACGACTTCAGCTATGCGAAACGTTTGTATGAACTGATTGAAAGTGTGGTTACCAAAGCCCATTTTCTACCATTGACCCTTGAAAATATGAATAGCTTAAGACTACGGCCCAAGTAAGGATCGTAACGATAGTTTTATATACGTATTATTTATTTTGTTTATTTATAGAAAGTGTTACGAGACAAATCGTTTAATAGCTGGCAGATTGCAACTAAGCGAGCACACTCACTTAGTGTTGGATGAAACGTCCTTAACACAAGGGCAGTTAAGCGCAGAAGGTAAGAAAGTGTAATAGATATAAGTAATATAAGTATATAAGTGATATAAGTAATAGAAGCTCATTTCGCTTCACTTCATAACGCGTTTCCGTTATAGGCGTGAAGAACGTGACAGCGTTGGGGAACGTGGTAAATTGGCAGAAAGTAGAATATGATTTCCGGTTCCATCAGCTGGAATTTCCATCTAATATTCCTATACTAATCCTGTCAGAGAGCAGATCCATGCTTTCTGTAAGTTTGAAAGCATTAATTTCTTAACATTGTCTTGGTTTTTACCGCGGTTTTTCGACAGAGCGACGTGTTATTGCCATGGCGGCCACTTCCGGAAAAGAAGGAAAATTTGGCGCCAATTTTTGAAGGCATTCAAACGTACCTAACTGGCGCGCTGTTGACTAAACTGCGAACTTATTTAACCTTGGCTCGTTTGCAAGAATACGCGTTAGAAGCTGAGATGCAAAATGTATTCAAATCTTTAAAAAAGTGACTTCAACTAAATCAGTTTTTGTTTCTAGTTGGTCCAAGAAGACTTTGTAAATGCGCGTCATTCGGGCTTTAATATCACCGCCGAAGATTTGCATTCCTTACTGGTCCTTGCGAGGTAAATTAACCATTCCGTTAAGTTCAATTTGTAAACAAACAAGGTGTTTTGAAGGTTGGTTTCTCTCAGCCAAGGACTGAAGTCGTTGACAAGGGAAATTTGGGAAAAGACGAAGAACATGGAAGCGGAACGCAAGCTTCGTCTACAGTGATCTTAACTAATTGGCTTATAAATTGTCATGTTTTTTTTTGTATTTTGTGTAATACAGTTTTTTTTATACATATCGTACGCGTATTTTTTGCACATTTTTACTGGGCTCCCAAGTGAAAAGTGAACCAGTTTTTTTTATACGAGGTTTTATACTTAGTATACATGTTTAAATAGGTAGTCAATTTGTCAGGAATAAGCTGCAACATGAGCTTGGCAAGTTTAGGTAGCGTAATCACATGTGGCGAAAATGGCCCTAGAATGGAAAATCGAATTTTTATAAATGTATTCTAAAAGAGATTTAATTCAAATTTACGCCTTGTCCAGCAGCACAACGAGGACAAGAAGAAGCTTGACTTTTGGGCAGGTGACGAGAAAAACCGTCTAGAATGCACGTTTGGGCAGGATAACGGTTCAAGTGCCTCTCTTCGAATGACAATCCATTGTTGGGTGACCTAGTTTGTATTACCGGCGGCAAAGGAGACGACGGAGAGGAACTATTGGGAGTTGATGCATTCGAAGATGATTGTGAAGATGAGGAATTGAAGGCGAATTCGCGTTGCAAATACAACGGCAGTGGAACACTAGCGTGCATTCGTTTCTAGAAAGAAAGAAAAAAATGATTAATAAAGAAATGAAATAACTAACGCATTTGAAAATTTTAGGCGCGGAAACTTACTTTGAAGCGTTTTTCTTCCCAAAAAGGGTTCTTTCTCTTGTAATCTGTGTTATTATCACCTTCTTCAATATTATCCAATTTCATTTTGGACGTTAATTGCGATAAAACCGAGCCGAAATAATCCGCGACCTGAAATTTGCACGTGGGAATTTCGGATGGCGTCGGTTCACTTTGTTCCTCTTGTTCGGCTTCGCGGGACGCGGTGGAGTTGTGGGCGTACCAACACAATACCACAGAAACATTATACAGCATTGCCACAGACATTACTCATTAAGACATTTTTATCTTAGCTCCTAACGATTAATTTAAATATTTAAATTACTTTTAATTCCGTAGGAAACTAATTCTTAATTATTAGTTTACCAGTCTTATTTAAAATAAATTTAGGGCGTGACGTCATGACGTCATGACTGAGCGTTTACTTTTGCATTGTGGTTTGCTGGTTGTGTCTTGTGTTTTGTTTATCGTGCTAATTTTCGCCGACATCTTAGTTAATTTTCTAGCTGCTGTGCCCTCCATCTAATTGTAAGTATATTATAATGAATATCCTCGTGTTTTAGTTCGTAATAAACTCAAAAAAACGTTCTTGGTTTGCGAATTGGAGGCTTGACAGTTGAATTGAACAAACTGCCCCTCCCAGTTATAACCATTCTAGCAGTGACTCATAAGTACTGCTTACATTCTTCTCATTCTGTTATCATACTTCGCTGAGGAGGAAGGAAATCACGTAGCGGAAGTCAAATTCAAAGGTAAAAACGCCCTTGTGTATTGTGTTAGTGCTTATGGTTTATGCAAGCGAAATAGTACGGTACCGTAATTGGAAACTAAATTAAAGTAAGGTATTTTACCCATTTTGTTGTGTTTATTTGTATTTTATACTTTTACTTGATGTTCAACGAGTTTAGCTACTGTACAGATTGACAGTCTGCAGATTGTCGACTCTAGAAAATCCTAATTGATTTAAGATTTAGAAACGAAGATGCCTATAATGCCCGGAATGGACTACGGCCATATTCCACATGGTCAAGCTGTGCTGAAATGGGACCCCAAGAATCTAGAAATACGTACTACATCCGTTGAAAGAACCTTAGAACCTTTAGTTATCCAGGTGAAGTGCAAATTAGGTTCCTGAAGACGCTAAAAACGCTCTTTTTTTAGAATTTCACCGTTATTTCCTCCGAAAATTGGCCTTTTTTTTTGCTCATTTTGACATTGGTTCATTTCCTTTTTTGGCATGACGCATGATTTTCCTTGTTTTTTCTCTTTCTTCTTATTTCTCAGTTGTATATGCACGATGGGGGACGAAAAGGGAACTGTGACTTTACGTTGGGATCCTAAAAACCTAGAAATCCGCACGCGTTCCGTGGAAAAAATGTTAGAGCCTTTGGTCTTGCAGGTTATTTTCAACTTTTTAGTTCTTTTCCGTTATCTTTATCCTTCTTTTCGTAAAAAAAATTACTCACCCCAAACAACCTTATTAACAACCTTATTTCTCTCTCCACAGGTTACAACACTGGTCAATACCAAAGGCGCGTCTAAGAAGAAAAAAGGAAGATCGAAGCGCGCTCATGTCTTGGTCGCAGCAGTGGAGAAAGCTACAGGCAATTTCATCGAAAGAGGCGAGCAAATTGCGTATGAGAACCCGGATATTAAACAGGAAATGCTCTCAGCGGTGGACGAAGTCCGCAAAACCGGTAATATCCCCAGTTAACCTTGTATTTGATCGATTTAAAAAAATTTTGTAGGAGAAACTATGAGCGTGGCCTCGCGCGAATTTGCAGAAGATCCTTGTTCGTCGTTAAAGCGCGGAAACATGGTTCGTGCCGCTCGCAATTTGCTCTCTGCTGTAACGCGTTTGCTCATCTTGGCGGATATGGTGGACGTTCATTTGTTGCTCAAATCCCTCCGCGTGGTGGAGGACGATTTGGAGAAACTTCGGAACGCGTCGTCACAAGCGGAACTTCTAGAAGGGATGCGTGCTTTCGGCCGAGACACGATTGATCTGTTGGCCCAAGCTGGGCGTCGACAACAAGAGCTCAAAGATCCCCAATTAAGAGATGATTTGGCTGCTGCGCGCGCAGTCTTGAAGAAACATTCCATGATGCTTTTAACTGCATCAAAAGTAAACTTTCCTTTTATGAATAATCAAAATATTCAATAATTACATAGTTTTTAACGATTTTTCCCGATTTCCCCCTGATTTTTAGGCGTTTGTAAGACATCCAGAGCTTGCTGCAGCTAAAGCAAACCGCGATTTCGTATTGAGACAAGTTTGTCAAGCAGTGGGAACCATTGCGGATGTCGCCCAAGGCAAAAGTACGGGTTATGGAGCAGCTATGGCCCTTTCAGGGCAGATTGGAGGCGGAGGACATGCTCCTTATGAGGGTCCAGGAGAATTGGCGGCAGCTTTAGATGATTTTGATGTAAATTTCGACTTAAAAAGACAAGAAAAACAGATCAAGGGTCTATTGTCATGGATTTTTAACGTTATTTTGGATGTTTAGGAGAGGATTATTATGGATCCCATCTCATACAGTGAAGTGAGAACGAGACCGTCGTTGGAAGAACGTTTGGAATCGATTATTAGCGGAGCAGCGTTGATGGCAGACTCTTCTTGCACGAGAGATGATCGCCGCGAACGTATTGTAGCCGAATGTAATGCGGTGCGCCAAGCCTTGCAGGATTTGCTCTCCGAGTACATGTCGAATGTGAGTTTTAAGATTCTAAATAACTTGCCACGAAACAGTGTATGCGCTTGGAGTGATTTTTTCACGTTTTGGGGCTAATTTTGATGTGTTTGTTCATTTTAGATGGGTAAAAAGGATCGTAGCGAAGGTTTGGACCGCGCGATTGATCACATGTGTCGTAAAACGCGCGATTTGCGTCGTCAACTACGTAAAGCAGTCGTGGACCATGTGTCTGACTCCTTTTTGGAGACCAATGTTCCTTTATTGGTGTTAATCGAAGCAGCTAAAGCAGGACGCGACAAAGATGTCGAAGAATACGCAGGCGTTTTCATGGAACACGCGAATAAGCTCGTGGAAGTGGCCAATTTGGCGTGTTCCATGTCTGCTAACGAAGACGGAGTCAAAATGGTGCGCTACGCAGCTGCCCATATCGAAACTTTGTGCCCACAGGTGAACATTTCAACTCATTTAAGGATTTTTAAGACTTTTTCACATTTCAAAGCATTTAAGTGCTGCTCAAAGCTGTTTTAATGGGTTTTTAAGGTTTTGTAAAACCTTTTTAAGAAAATGTTAAGCATTGTATCGCTTTCTAGAACAGTTTGTAAGGATTGTAACGCTCTTTTAAGGATTTAAAGGTAATTTTAAGGATTTCCTTGACAAATTTTGCTTTTTTCTTGCAGGTAATTAACGCAGCTCGGATTTTGGCAGCAAGACCGAGGTCTAAAGTGGCTTTGGACAACATGGACATCTTCAGAGAAGCTTGGTTAAACCAAGTTCGCATCTTGACCGAAGCTGTGGATGATATTACGACCATTGATGACTTTTTGGCAGTTTCGGGTAAAATCTGTCACCGATTTTTCATTCAACGAGGACAAAATGACGGGGTTTTTTAACTTTGTTGGGGAATTTCTCCATTTTTAGAGAATCACATCTTGGAAGATGTGAACAAGTGCGTGTTGGCGTTGCAAGAAAGTGATGCGGATTGTTTGGATCGCACAGCTGGAGCCATCCGCGGAAGGGCGTCCAGAGTTGCTCATGTGGTGGCAGCTGAAATGGACAATTATGAACCTGGCATGTACACAGAGAGAGTCTTGGAGGCAGTTAAAGTACTTAGAGAGCACGTGATGCCAAATTTTGCCAATAAAGTGGAATTGGCGGTCGCAGCATTGGCGGCTTCACCTCCCAGAGATGTGGATGAAAATGAATTTATTGATGCGTCGCGATTGGTCTATGATGGAGTAAGGGAAATCCGTCGAGCTGTGCTCATGAACAGGGTAAGCTTTTACATTCACTTCCTAATCTATTCTTCCTAAAAAAAATAATTGAATTTCTTTACGATTTTTTGTTTTAAATTTCTGTTTCATTTAATATTTTCTTTATATTTCTAGACGGATGATGAACTAGATCCTGAAGAAGTCGAATTGGATGAACAGTACACTTTGGAAACACGAAGCAAATGTAAGTTTTGAAAAATTGTAAATTTTCGGATTTTTTAGTTTTATTTGATTAAATTATTGATTTTTTTCTTATTAGCAAGCGCACATACTTTGGATTACATGGTTGATGAGTACCCTGATATCAGCGGCATTACCACAGCAAGGGTAAACTATTCGTTTTTAATAAAAATTATTTTAAAAAAATAAGAAAAATGTAGTAATCTATTTGTAGTAAATATTTAAAAGATCGGCGAGTTTTTAATGTAGTATTATTTTTTCCTTTTTTAATATAGGAAGCTATGCGTAAGCTAACTGAAGAAGATAAACAGAAGATTGCACAACAAGTGGAATATTTCCGCACGGAAAAGATGAAATTCGATATGGAAGTGGCCAAATGGGACGATACGGGCAATGACATTATTGTTCTAGCCAAACACATGTGCATGATTATGATGGAAATGACAGATTTCACACGGTAAAAATTTCTACTAATTTGCGAAAAAAATTTAACACTTTTTTGTCTCTTATTGATTTTTATTGTATTAATTTTGTATTTTAATGGGATATTGATTTGGACTTTTGTGTTTCTTTACGGAGTTTAGTGGGCGTGGTCCTTTGAAAACTACTATGGATGTGATTAATGCGGCCAAGAAGATTAGTGAAGCGGGTACCAAGCTGGATAAACTGGCTCGGATGATTGCGGACCAATGCCCTGAATCTTCCACCAAGAAAGATTTGCTGGCTTACTTACAACGCATTGCCCTTTACTGCCATCAACTCAACATTACCTCTAAAGTGAAAGCTGACGTGCAGAACATCAGTGGAGAGCTTATTGTGTCTGGATTGGATTCAGCCACGTCACTGATCCAAGCCGCCAAGAATTTGATGAATGCGGTTGTACTTACTGTTAAATCTTCCTACGTAGCTTCCACCAAGTATACGCGACATGCTTCAGCCGCGGTAATTACGTTTATATTTCCTATTTCCGAAAGGACATTACAGTGTCCAAGTTGTCGAAGTGGACTAATGAACGTTTTCTTGGATTTTGTAGGCGCTCGCAAGTCCTATCGTTGTCTGGAAGATGAAAGCACCCGAGAAAAAGCCGTTGGTACGACGTGAAAGACCGGAGGAAGTACGCGCTAAAGTACGTCGAGGGTCCCAGAAAAAAAACATTCAACCAATCCAAGCATTATCGGAATTCCAAAGTCCAGCCGAAAGCGTTTAAAAAGAACAAGAAACACAAAATCCATATCTTTTTATCCTCTATGTATCCAATTTTTGGTGTATTCCTGGATCCCCGCTTGAATTATTGTATTTCGTTTTTCATAAGTCCGAAATAAATGTAAGAATCGTATATATTGGCGGATTTCTCCTGTTACATCCTACCAAGTGAATCTGGTTGCTGAGTGGCTCGGTATTTTGTTGAATGTCGTCACTCTTTTTCATTGTTGGTGGTATATTTGTTATTTTCCAGTTGCACCATACTCAAGAGGCAGAATCACCTTGTTTACTCGTCAATCTTCAATCTTTTCCATATAGGATTGATAAAATATAGTATATCGATATAGTATAATATATATATAAAAATATAATATATCCGTATAATATTTTGACATAATATAATTTTTTCAAATATAAGAAGCTTTTAGGCAAGAAAACGCAAATCTGTATGTATGAATTCGTAACACTGACAACAAACAACAAAATCACTTCCAAAAAATACGGCGTGTGGATATGCAAAGTATTTATCACTGCGAAAACCGTGTTCAATAATCAAATAAAAAATGTGTCAATCTTTAATTCCATTTTCTTCAAGAAAATCTTTAAGATTACCAATGAGCATCATGTAATTTAGCTACTTTTTCAATAAAGTCGGAATGACTGGCATACAGTTTCAAATCCGAGCTCATATTAGTCCATTGGACGCCTTTAGCGTCATCGCCTGCATCCAAAGGCAGAGTTCCTACTTGGTCGCCCTGTTCATCATGAAAGTTCATTACGGTGGTCTCCATCCATGCATTATCGGTATTCCGAGGGTCGTCCACGTAACCTCGATATACTTCCGTCCCTTTCTCAAAAAAGGATTGGACCATATTTTCAATATCTTTCTTTTGCTTCTCATTGGCTTCCAGGATATTTAAAGCTTCTTCTAAGAACTCGCGCTGAAATGTGGCTGTTACTTTCTCGCCAGCATCAACCATACCCTACAACATGAATCTTAAGAATCTTTGAAAAATTCTCAAAAGCTTCTTGAAAATTATTGATTCTTTTCGAAAGATTCTTGAAATTTCTTCAAAAGGAGCTTTTCGAATTCAAGAAAGCTTACGCCAGGTATTGCCCATTCTCCAGAGTCTTTTCGCTCGATTGCAACAAACTGAAGAATCGGCTTTTGACTCTCGGCATGCTTTATAATTGCGCCTTGATCTTCGCGAAGCCAACGTGTCACCACAGGATCAGCTGCATGATTGGGACCCCATCTACCCAAACATCCCCTTTCTTGCAGTCCAGTTCTTCCTTGGGGATTCCTACAGAGATTCCAAATACTAACATTAATACAACTTCCATTTTTCGGCGACAAAATAACTTATCATTAAAAGTAATAAATCATGAACCTAGGAATTCCATCTTGGATTTCGTAATCTCCCATAAAACTCTGTCGGTTAATATGTCCATCAATACCATTCCAATTAGGTTTAAACGCTTCGTCTCTGAGAAAACAATTATCAGAATTTTAATAAAAGCAAAATAATTTTTTTAGAAAAAAAATAGAAATTATATATTACTTAATATCTGGATCAGCCCATGGTTGTCCCAGCAGGCTTCCTACTGTGTAATTTGTAGGGAAATAGTCAGGCCAGTTTACTGCCCAATCCACTTTATCGTCAGGCAATGGGAATCTTTTAACCTAATCAAAAATACACATATAATTACTCATAACTCATTCTCATTTGATTAGTCATTGTTCTGTTAAATCTTATTACAATCTGAATGAATCATTTTCTTATTCACTTACGCGATTATTACTTTTAGGGTAAAAGGTTCCTCTGCATTTAATATGCATCATTTTCCTTAACATTGATTTAATTCAGTAGATTTAGAAATTCCAATTTTCATTGCTTGTTGCCAAACAGAACCGTAACTATGCAACCGGGTTGTGAGGCGGAGCTAAATATTGAGCAGACGGATTTTCAAACCGAAGCGAACAAAAACGTTCGTGTCATTTGCTTTCGTGTTTTTTCCCGAATTGTGCGCTATAAAAACCGTTTTGAAGCGAATTAGATTGGAAATTCAATCTCATTTATTGAACATGTTCGTAATTGTGTTAATCTGCAAGACTTTTGTGTTAAAAACAATCCAAAAAGTGACAATTTGGTGCAAATACACCTCAACCGCGGCAATAACTTCCCCCCTTGTCTTATTGATAGCCATTTTGCAGAAAAGGACGGCATTGGAAAGGCGTTAGATTATTGGCTTCTCAAAACGTGGTGAGTCCATCTTTCCTTCTTTTCAAGTATTTTGCTATCTTCTCCCGGCTTACTTCTTCACATTATGGCATACCCAATCCATTCCGTCCTATATTATAACAAATAATACAACGGGGAAAAGCGTAACACCCTAACGCGTCCAACCAACTTAAAATTCAACCACACAGATATGGTTCAAGAGTGAAATGTTCCAGCAAAATGAAATGTCTCAACAATGAAATGTCTCCAAAATGAAATGTCTCCCAAATGAAAAAAAAATGAAAAAAAAATGAATGTCTTCAAGTGGAAAGTTTGGTAACATGGAAATTTCTTCAACAATGAAAACGTCGTAAGAGTGGGTTTCTGCAGCAACAATGAAAATTATGGTATATAAGGGATTCTTACTTTAACACCTTCGCCCGTTGTAGCACAACACGCTTGAATCTGCCAAGCTCGATCTTTGACCGAAGGTAATGCTAATCCTTCCGCTAATTCGGCAGCAGGAGCTGCTCCGACCAAATCCTGCTTATTGGCAAATACTAGCAAAGGCACACGGGCTAACTTGTCTTCGGCCAGTAACTCTGAGAGCTCTTCCGCCGTTTCATCGAACCTTCTTCGATCCGAACTGTCTATCACATAAATCTAAACAAAAAAATCCAAAAAAGGTGAAAGAAATTACAACAAAATATTGAGTTTACATAAAGTCAATAAATAGTTAAGTATTCGGGTATTTTTTTAAAACTTCTTTACCAGAACGTCTGTATTTTCGAAGTAATGTCGCCAATAAGGCCGGATTTTACGTTGGCCTCCGATATCCCATACGTTGAGCTTAAAACCGGAGGTTTGGACCGATTTAATGTTGAATCCTTGAGTTGGGGTGATATGACTAACATCTTCTGAGGCCAATTGCTTCAATAATGTGGTTTTGCCAGCGTTATCCAACCCCAGGAGTAAAATCCGGAGTTCGCGATCAGGAGGTGCGCGAAGTTTTCGTAATAGTGCTAGTAACCCCTGTGGAATAGTTGTAGTTTGTTTTATAGTGGTCTTGGAACTGAGGATAATTATGGATAACTGAGGAAAGTTTGAGGTTTTCGAATTGCTTACCATTCTGTAGTTTGTGTTGTGGTTATATGAGGTGATTGCCGAGTGCAGTAGTTAAGGCAAAGGGAACACTATTGATCTTTTTGGTACTGTATCATTCGCGCCTGCGCGCTAAACAAGCCTGGTCGTATTGCAAGTCGTAACCTAAAGTTTCTTTTGTGAACGCAAAACATAAACACAAAAAGCATAACATAGCTGAAACAAACCAAGCAAATGAAATATAACATGTGAAAGAAGGGACATAACACACGAAACAACCTGTACGAACCAAAAAGTTCACATGAAACGCAATTAAAACACACATCAAACCAAATTAACCTTAAATAACACAAAAAACAATGCGAAACGTAAGAAATACTCAACACAAACAAATAAACGCTAGAACAATGCTTTTAGAGCGTTTCTAATCCTTTCTGTTCGGTGTATAGAGATCACGTAGCGTCGTAAAAGGATTGATAGCTATGAGATATAATAAAACAAGGTAAAAGCGCTTTTTCCTGAAGCTTGAACTAAAAAATGTCCGGAAACTTTCGAATATTCAACAAAGTTTACTTGAAATATTGTTTTTATTAACAAAAATGTTTGGGTCAGACAAAATTTGATGAAAAGAGAATTCAACGGAAGGGAAAGTACACGAACCAGGCAGTATTACTCATTTTATTTCTTTCTACTCTGAAAAGCCGAATAGTTTCACTGTTCCCGCGTCTCTGTTCGCATCGTATTTGTCCTTGTCATCACAAGCATACGCTAGGAGTAACTTCCTGGGATGCCATGCTACAGTAAAAGTAGGCGCTTCGACCGGAATTTCAGTAATCCGTTCCCCCGATGCAACGTGACTGATATCTATAATTAAATCTTCGGAAGCCGACGCTAATAACTGTCCATCGTGGCTAAAGCTAATTGTTCGCACCGGCCAATCCAGTCTAAAACAAACAATTCGCAAGTTTAACTAAACTTCGTCTTCGTCTTAATTTTTTTGGCTGTTTAATCTTACCTTGAAAAGGTTCGCAAGCAAACTAATTCGTCAACGTCCCACAAGGAAACGAGTGCATCTGCAGAACCGGTCGCAAAGTATCGTCCCGTGGGATCAAATTCGATACAAATGCAATTCGCAGGGTGAGCTTGGATCACGTGTTGTAAGGCTAAATCCGGATAACTACAAAAACAAAATAGAAAATTAAGCTTTAACTTTAAAAAGATTGTCTAACGTACTCTTCATTTTGCTTAACAAAAAATACATAAATTGTTTGATTTTTTTAAAATTTTAGTAGGGGAAGGGGGTTTGTAAGAAGAGATAAGAGTAACGAAATGTTTCTATTACTTTAATATATGGATGCAACCTTGTCCGCTGGTCAGGAAGAATAAATCACTGGATCTGTTCCAGGAAATTTCATTAACTTCGAATTTGAATTGTTCTTCGTGACGAATCTTGAGCGTACGCACGTCTATAAACGTGACCAGGTCTTCTTTGTTGCCCACGGCTATAGTAGCTCCGTCTGGCGCCCACGTTATGTTAATATTTTCACCTGGGAAAAAAAGACGAGTTTTTAAAAGTACTTCAGATTCCAATTAGGATAGTTCATTATTTGAATCGTTTATAAGCAAAGAAATCGTGTTTAGCTTATAAAAGGGGATTTGAACATGAATACCTTTAGTGGTAACAGTTCCAACACACTTTTGGTGTCGAGCGTCCCAAATCCGCATCGTTTTATCGCCACTGGCAGTGGCAATGAGGTCAGGATTGGTTTCATGCCAACGTAATTGGTCGACGCTATCATTATGGCCTCGGAAAGTGTACTCTTTAACCTATAAATATTCGGAAAAAAAGGATTCGAGGTTAAGAATCGTCGCAAGACTCGATACTCAGGAAAGATTCGGGTAGTTAGGGGTGAATCGAATCGATTACCAAACGATCGCGGTCGAGAGTGTAAACACACACGGTTTTATCAAAAGATCCAGAAGCTAAACGCTTGCCATCACAACTCCAGTCCACTGTGTGAACTTTAGAGCTGTGCGCGTTAGTTTCTTTGATCCGGTTGTTGATTTTGAAGTAGCTTTGAAGCTCCGGCACTGTAAGATTGCTCATTGTTGACTTGTTTGGAAGTTTAACGCACGCTTATTTTGATCTCGTTCGTAAACTTGACGTAAACAATGGATTGAGGTACTGGTTTCAAGCTTGCCTCATAGATGGCGATGGATTTTAAAGGCACTTTGGAGGGAACAGTAGCGCCAAGGTGGTACTAATACAAGTTCTGCTCAACGAGATGGCTTGGCGCGTAATTCGAACACAGGCTTCCGTTCAACTACGTTCCTGGTGCGTAGTTGAACTCGGGAGCTCCCTAAGCACGCCCCTAAGCTTAACGGGCGTTTTATTGTCAAGATGTCAACGCTCGTTCAACTCAGCCAGTGAACGGCGACCTGCAGAACTTCCGTTTTATAAAACGCACCCTTAGTACAAGTCTCAGGCTAAATATTTCCAACCGTGGGACCTAGATGGCGTTTGGGATCTCTTGCCGGGCATCCGACGGTTTTGTTTTAAAAGTCAATATAAAACCGAAATTCCTTTTATAGAGCCAATTTTACCACCCAAAACTTTACCACGCGTCATGAGTATGCAAACCCTTTACATTGAGCTTTTGTTCTCTTTATCGTCGAGTACATATATATATCTACAGCGTTTGCCCCTTTGGCAGGTTCCTTCCGCCCCCAGTCGTTTCCAAGACGGAGCCTAAGTACACATTCATGCTGTTTACCCTCATAATGGATTCTATTGTCTGGGGCTGGGGTTGATGTGCGTGTAACCTTCCAGATCAGAAAGGGTGACGCTTTGATGCCAAGTTACATAGTGTCTATATAGATTCCCCCCAAAAAGAGCTCTATGGTTAGATCCTTCTACCAACCAGAAACGAAACACCATGAGGAGGGGTACGCTATTTACCAAAGGGGGTAAGGGGGTGTTTAGAAGAGGGAAATAAGCTGTTGTGTATATCAACCACACATAACTCTCTATACGTAACTACTACTCCGTTCCTTACTCCGTTTAACAATCTGCAATTGACAACGATAATCGGTTTCCCCCTCTTAGGGCAGTTAGGAGCCCTGTACTTCTGCATCTATACGCCCTTAACTCTTGTCCATTGGGCCCCCAAACAGCTCCTCTTGTTATTCATGGTCTCGAGGGATCTTGCGCACAAAGACATTACCAGCTACAGAGCAAACCGACTAACAAAAGACCGAAATTAAGCGCCGTAGATTACATACCAATTCCAATTCTCTTCCCCCATTCATTTCGCGTCTCGAGTGTATATTACCTCGCAGCCAATAAACGGTCCCGCCAAAACCCCCCTCAAGTGCTGAAACGCCATTTACCATCGCTAAGACTAATACTAAAAGCGACAAACGACCAAAGAATATCTTTTAACCAACTAAACCCTTAACCAAGTAACTGTTTCTCATATACCAACAATCTTCTCATTTTAACCCTAACCGGCAACGGACGTCATTAGACCATTCGGCTTCTGCCTCGTGTATTTCCTCGAAACCAATTTCCTCGACTGTTTACACACGGAGTTATTCCTTGATGGATACATTTTTTTAGCCCCAGGCCGGAAAAATAAAGTGTTTAAAAATGCTCTAAGTAAAAACGAAGCGATTCTAATCTGTTATGGAAGATTATACCTTCCTTCTACTCCCTCAATTTTTTAAAATTTGATTTTCGTCGATAATCCACTGATGCTGATGGGAGGTGATGTGTACTTGGCCCCCTGGCGGATCAAAGGAAAATATGAAGGAAAAAGAAAGTAATATAAGAAGAACCGTTTATTGCTGCGAAAGCTGGGATATTAGCTTATAGAGGCTTAAGGGGAGAGGAAAAGAGACCTAGTTCTAATTCCATTTTCCAAAAATAAGACCCCCACCCCATCCCAACCGCCAACCATGAAAGAATAATATTGTGAAAGAAAAGTCGCGTCGCGTAGTGATTGGTTCCCGTACTGTACAACATTGTCACGTCCTTCCAAAGTCCGCAGGCTTATTTGGGTGCCGCTTTTTAATGTCAACAATGCTCAATGATTGAGGATCCAGAAGACTCGGGTATTTCCGTGGCAACCTCGAACTTTTTAGTAGTATTATTTTATTTTTTTAAGTTAGAGAACCAAAGTAAAGTAGTGCAAATAGGTTTAAAAAAGACTTGGAATATTGAAACGATTTGAAAGAAAATTTGAAAAATATTTCTAACCATTTCTAATTCCTTTTCAAAGTTACTGAAACAGTTGGAATTCCAAAGAAATTTTTAAATTACTTTAATTTAAATATTTTGTTTGGAATTTCAACGGTTATTGTTGTTGTTTGAATTGTCATTGTTTTTTTTAAATGGGTTTAATGTTTTCTGAATGGATCATCTTTTGTGTCTAATCAGCGTTACGTAATTAGCACAAGTCAGTTTAGAGTCTGTTATCATCGAGGATCATTAGTCAGTCATAACAAAAGAAGGTTAAGGTTTAGGTTCCAATCTGGAGTCTATAAAAGGGGGCAGGCAGGAGACTTGCACGCTTGAAGGGATTTTTCCACTTGAATGCGAACTTCCTAGACTCATCAGCACTCTCGTGTCATTGATTAATTACGAAAACGCCCCGAAGGCATCGCCTAAATGGCTTGGGCTTGGGCTTCTTGACTTCTTTTATGTTTTTATTTTGCACGCGGAGGCAGCAATATCGAGGAAAAAGGGAAGGAAGAATCCCCGAGCAAAGTCAACAAACAGAAAACCTTGATTTTTAAAAAGATCAAGAGAAAAAATGGATGATTGGCAGCAGAAAATTGGGCTCAAAGTGGTTCGAATTCAATTTGGTGAGGGGCTGTTTTATTATCACCTTTAACCATTTTCTTTTCTTTTATTCGAGGTTTTTCTTTTCAACTCCCGTGCCCGGGATTGAGGCGTAAGAACTTTACGCGTCCTCGGAGGATCGTTTGCCAAGGGGAAAAAAGGAAAAGAACATACGCTGGCGTGACACAAGGATATTGTGTCGTAGCGCTAGTGGTTGACTTTGATAGAAAATCGTTTGGTTTTTACCTTGTATTATGGCGAGGTTAGGTTGTAAAAGCTTGAGAGGCCGAAAGGAAAAGAAATGAGGTTTCTGCGACAGAAGGAGTTGGTGAAATGCTTTTGGGGTTTAAAGATGTGAGGTGGATGCTGCGACCTGGGGGTTAGGACAAATCTCTAGACACCTGTTTGGGTAATAAGCTAGGGGACTATAATTCTCCGCGTGTCGACGAGGCGGCTGACAGCTAAGTTAACATAGACGAGAGAGGGTTAACAACGGGCAGTACCACACCAACACCAACGCCACCAAACAACACAAGATAAGTGTGTTTGGCAGTCTACCGTAGCATGTGATGCCGTTTGGGTTATGGACATGGGTGCAAAAGAGGAACTGACTCTGAAAAAAAAATGGGGTTTAGCAGAGATGTTTACGGGCAACTAGGGGGAAATGCATCAGCAAAGACGTGGCAGTGAGAAGGGTGGACATATGGAGACACCCAAACTTGCGAACAGAATAAGTTCGGGAGCATTCAAACTGGATTTAAGTTTGGAAAGTTTGGGAAACAGTATTCCCTAGTTGACTTATAGGGTAAGGGAAGGATTCCAGGGCGGTCTAGATTGCAATGATAGCTGAGGTACAACTAGTGAGTCTAGAAAACGAAAGTCCAAAAATTACTGCTGCTATGTATGATGTACTGTACTGTATTACCTCCTCTAACTAGAGTTACCATACTTTGGCAAGGTAAGGTGGTAAAGGCTCCCGTATCCCTTAGCTTTTTGATGCGAAAAGTAACAGATGGCACTGCTGTTTGTTATTGGTTTGCGAAAGCCTTGCGTAAGAAAGTAAAAAAAAGAAACAGCTAATTGCCGGCCTGTTTTTGCTTCTGAAAAGTGCAAGCTGTTACCACAGTTTGTTGTAGCAGCACAATGTTGCAAATCAAGTCGTCGAACTTTCGGAACAAGATTTCGAAAACGGCTTGTCTGTTGTCACGCCAGATTTGAAACATGAAAGCAATCTAAAACAAAACTTTGATTTTCGTAGCAGCTTAGTGCACAACCAAAAGGCAATCTTTAGGCAACGTATTTTTCATATTTTGCAAACTTCATTTGCATGTTACTACTTTATTATTAATTGGAAAATAGTGGATTGGTTGTGCACTATAGTTGTTACTGTGCTCAGGCTTACTGTCAAAGACTTTTTCATGAAATGCACTGGTTCTAAGTAAAAGTTGTTCCGAAACATGCGAATTCCCCATGCTAACCGCTTATACCGAGCTAAGGAACACATGAGCCTTAAAACAGCAGCCGAGATAGGATTAGAACTTCTTGGACAAAGATCAAAGATCTGTTCATCTTTGTTCTTATTGGAAGTAAAGCTGAAGCCAGGTTAGCGGAAGGTTGTTTTGACGGAGAGAGGTGTATATTTCAGTGTTGGAAGGAGGAGCTAGTTCATTGAAATTCATTATTGAGCACATGGTGCGCGAAGGAGAAGTGAGCTCCATAGAATTCGTCGAAAACATTGTAACTTGCAATGTCTTCAACGATTTCTATGGAGTTCACTGCTTCGCACCTTTTAGGTCAATTTACTGTGTTGAGCACATTCAGATGGCTTTTGGTAGTTTGGCTACCCAATTGACGGGTTTTGCATTGTATGGAACGCGAAACTGTTCACCGTCTCTTATGATTGACAGATGACACAAGATGGATGATTGATATCAATGGAAGACTTTGAAAGACACTATAATGTGCGAAGAGTTTGGGTTCCCTTTCGTCTTTTGTACCCTGAATTAGCTCATCTCTAATAACACAACGTTGGACTAACGCTAAGACACCGTGCGAAGGTCCATGTTTTCTCCAAGATTTATATAGTGAACAACCCGCGACGCGATCAATTGGGTTTCTCCCTTAAATTCTGAGATTTCTCAAAATGCTTTTTACAAGCTTGTTCCCCAATAAGAGCACAAGGGGGACAAGTAGTTTTGAGTTTTTAACCCCGCAAAACAAGAAAGGTAATAACATCAAGAGACTACCTGCCGTCTACCTGTGTCTTCGCGCCCGGACCCGTGTTAGGGTACGGCCATCATCGCACGCTAACCTCTTTTGGGGGGAAGCCAACAACCAGTAACTTATCTAAAAAGGATGGATTAACTCAAGAAAAAATGTTTTCCAAAAATGAGAAAAAAGGCACAAATGATCTCCCGGCCCGTTTTTGTCCAAATATAGGCTTTTCCCCTCCAAAAATTGGTGTTGGTTAGTTTGTTACAATGGCAGGGATGGAATAACTGATGGCAGGCATCCAAATATCTTGTAGTTTGGGAAATACGACAAGGAGTTTCATTTGGGTAGAAATTTTTTAAGTTTCTTTCTGTCGACTCTGGCCCTTTTTACCCAAACGTTTTTGGGCATTGGGATTCCCGAACATTTTAGGAGGGGAAAAAAGGAACAAAAATGGACTTGCTTTTTCGTTATTCCAACACGGGTTTTGGGGGTATTCTTACATGCCGCGGTCATCCGCTGCCGGGAGAATTGGAGTGAAACTGGCTTAAGGAGTGGAAGGACCAGAGCTTTGCATGTTTGACGAGATGAGATATCCTAGCGAGACAAGGGTCGACGGAGTTTTCAGAGACTGCTTGGTACCCAGGTGTCATTTTCTATGTTGGGCAACGCCAAAGGAATGACCATAGATGAGAAGAAAAAAAAGATAAATAAGAAAGAGCGAAAAGGAGAGGTAGGTGGAAAAAGAGAAGTAGAAGAAATGGAAGTGACTTGAGGAGAAAGGAATTTGAGACTGCGTGATGGATTCCCGCTTAAACAAGTGCTAATGAACTTATGTTCTAAAAAAGCTGGTAACCGAGGGACAAGTTTTTGCGTACCTACCTAACCGAGAAGGAAGCTAAAGGAATGCTTCTTTTTTTACGGCCGATCTTGCGTTTCCTTTGCTGAGATCGGGAAGAGATTAACAGAGCCGACGTTCTAATCCTACCTTGGCTGCTGTTTTAACATAGCTATAGTACAGTAACAACACTTCTGCGACAGCTTTTTACTACTACTTAGTGTTATAGAGAGTTAACTTTGGTGACGGATATTAGCTTTCTATAGCCATTAGCTAGAATAGTGACGAACTAACCCACTAGTAACTAAAGAGGTAGATAGGTAATTAGTAGGTAGTAAATAATAGCACTACACTAGTGGACTAGTAGTTAGTAGATATGATAGATAGAGTAAGTGGTAGTATAGGTGGTAGATTTAGGGTAGATTCTGGGTGTATAGTAAATATAGTAATAGATATATAGGTAAAAGAGAGATATGAGAGTTGATAGGACGGTAAAATGTAGGTAGAGTAATGCTATTAGGTAAGATAGATTAGAGATATCAAGTTTGACTGTTACACAGGCTAGACGGGACAAGTTAATGACAATTAACTCCTAACCCGAGTTAAGCCCACTTGAGTCGTCGATATAATAGGAACAACTCCGTTCAGGTTGAAGAGCAGTAACAGTTGATTGAGCTTTCCAAATCATGAGGTTGGAACAACTCACTTTCTTTCAACGAACATCAGCGCATCCCAATTCGAGTCCCGAGGAGTAGACACCTTAATGCTCATGAAGTCAAGCGCAAGTTGACAAATACGCATCTTTCGTCACTTCGGCAAAAGTTTTACTCAGGAACAGTGCGTTTGGAAAATAAACAACACGTATTTTAAAGAAGGAATCCCATTTCGCTTCAATAATCTTCTTTCTCCTTAAAACATAACAAATGAGCGATCCGGATAGAAAGCAGGACTCTCTCTCTACACTATTTCAATACTTCTTCCCTAAAACAATAATTTTCAATATATTTTCTTGCGAAAACATTTTCACTGGCCAAACGTGCATCCTTTGCCGTTCGAAAGACTTTCTGACGGGGAAGCGTTTAACCGTGTAAAGGTGCTACACCTTCGCATATACGTCTTAAGCGTCAATAATAAGAATGGGAAAGGTTAAGCTTCATTGAAATTGACCTTCAGTTTGTCGTCTGGACTCTTATCAACAATTCCCCGTTCTGGGCCTAGTTGAGCTCGATTGACATCAACATTTCACTGACTAGCGTCCCCGTCTAACCTAGGTATTAAAAAGCCAACTCTAGAGACCTAAGTAGTGGTAAATGCCGTCACAGAAGTGGTGACTATATTACCTTTCTTTTTTAAAAAAGCTATTTTACCGAGGTATAAAATAGTTTTAAAAGTAGTAGATAAGAAGGTAGTCGGTTGAGTATACTAACATTCGAATGTACGACATCGGGAGGTGTTTAAGTTGAGGGCTTGAGTTGAAGCTAGTAGGGTACAGTTAGGTAGGGAGGTGTAGAGGGGAGTCTATATTATATAAACTAGTAGTCTTATGTTATGTTGGGAAGTTGCCGGAATATAAAGTAGTTTGGGAAGAATTACGCTCCGGAGCGCAGATGAGGGAACCTTTTTTCTAACTGTGTCACGTCATGTCAAGTCTGGGTTGCTGATGACCGTGGTGACATGGCAGTTTAGCGGAAAACCTTGCATACCTAATGACCAAAAATGTATTCCTCAGTTAAGGACTTCCCAAACGTTCCTTCGAACAGATGTTCCATTGCTAACACAACGCAATGCCAAGTTATTCCATAGTCATTTGGTGGTTGCTTTGTCTCTCTCTCTCTTTCTTTCTCCTCCTTGAAGAAGAAGAGCTGCGCGTTTTTATTAACAGGGTTTTGGGCACGGCAATAAGATAATTGCCATGATAATTGTGAAAGATGCTGCCGCACGGGTTTTCTGCGGTTCCCTTGTGCCTGGGCTGTGGAGTGAGCCCAAGGAATCTCTTCTAGTGCTACGGATGGATGGATGGATGGATGGATGGATCTTAACAGTGGAAGAGAGGGCGGGATAAGGGTAAGGAGTTTATATATATGTACCTTTGGCAATCTCTTTTGCTCGCTGATGCTGATGGTGCTCTCCAAGACTGCGTAGAGGAGAAACAGTTCGTTAAATGCTATCTAATAAGGAAACAGTAGGCTGGAAAAACCCAGGTAAAAAGTTGGCACGCTGGAAGGAATATATCTTCCGCACCAGAGATGCCAATCTGGACGTGGCAACGTTGGAATGCCGTGTTAAAGATGAATGAGCTGTCGGGCAACCCAGCAGGGGAGCGTGATACCTCTTCCCCAAATGTTCTAAGGGGCCCCAGTTGCTCCAGCGTCCCCACAACACAACACACACACAGATATATAAATATACCATCCATGACTTTGAACTTTAAAAACCCTCAAAAGCATCTCTTTAAGAAGCTTTTCCTCCCCACCACCAAATCAGCCTCTATATATTCCATTGCACTGACAAATGGAAAATTGGAGCCCCTTTAACAACCCATCATGTTTTGGGTCGGCGTTTCGGGGGTTTGAGGTTCTTCTAGGCTGCAAGGGGTTTAGACACTTGGAGTAATTACTGTATTACTTTGGCTAACCTTAATTGACGTTCCAATGGGGGTTACAGTCAATACCACAACAACCCGAACCCTTAAACGCAAATACAGGAATTCTGACAGATTGTTTGGATGTTATGGGGAAACGACACAACATAATGCTAATGTTATAGCTCACAGCCGAATGTTGTCATTCCAATGTCCTGAGCCGTTTGGGCTGGGGTAGGGTAGGCCCCGCCTGCTTGTCTAGCACGTATTGACTTTATGGTCGAACTCACGCGGGTTTGGGCTTGGGAAAAGCCGAAGCAATGGGGATGGCTTTGCCATGGGTGAAGATGAGGATGTCACAGGCACTCGGGCACTTTCTGCTTTCTGTTGATACAAAGTTGCGGTAAATGCAGGCTCGGCGACACAGGGGTTAACTCGAGGGGGGTTGATGTCGGTGTCAAATCCGACCCCTTCGCTTCGTTCTTATAGATCTATCGAGAGGTTTATTGTCGAAGTATCTAACGAAAGTTTTCCCTTATTTTCTTTTGAATGGGCCGTATGCCCTTACGTTTAACTCAAGCCCAAAGATTCCGAACAGTTTTTGAGGCCTTGTCTGGCTTGTCATACTTGCCATGCCAACGCTGCGTGAGGCTTGGCGGGTCATTTGGTCTTCAATTTGCATGCGTACACCTTTTGCGGCCCCCAACTTGGCGAACCATACTTTTTTGGTACCTCCATCCTCCTCTTCATTCTTCCGTGTTCGTTAGATGGATGTATATTTGAGGAATGGAGAATTGGAGAAAAACAACCCGCCACTTCTTCGGTGATGGTCACATGGTTTGGTTTTTCCTTGAGGGGGCAACTTTAAAAACGACGTTAGCTTTGACGTTTAAGCTTCTTCGCATATGATTAGCTTTTCGGATCCAAGGGACCCAGAAAATAGAACCGTTTGGGCGACACAGCGTGTCACGACGTAGATAACCCAAGAACTTTGTAACGCCCACCCGCTAAGTTTCACGCCGTTTTTTTTCCTTTTTTATAAAGGCTTTTGGTTTTACTTCTCAATTGACAGTCGTTTGGTTTCCTGTGTCATGCCTAGGATTTCCATACATTTTTACTTGCGGTTTTCTGTAATCTGTTTGATGATGTTTTTGCTCTTTCGGGAAGTGGAAGAAGCTAATGTTTATAAAAGGTTAAATTACTAGACCGAAGTACCGGCAAATAAGATGTGTAAGAAACAATCTTTTAGGGTCTCAAGTTAAAAAAATGAAAAGAGATTAATGTTTTGACACATGGACATATTGACACGAACGTTTGACATATTGACATGTTAACATATCGGCAGATCAGTACTTGTATGCTTTGTCAGGTTTTGTGGTTGACTTATAGAAAAGTTAACTCGAGATTTCCATCACATTACCAAAAAGTGTAAACACTAAGGTTTTTTGGATGACATGTGGTAACTTCGGATCGAACTACCAATGCGGAGCAATTTAGGAAGAAGCGAAATGCCGAAAGGCATGTCAGGAGAAACAAATCATGCCTTGTGTCAACAGATTAGACCAAAAGTGAATATTCCATGGTTCCCATCCGACAGAGTTACCGGCGTCTTACCCGCGCTTACTTCGGCAAAAATTCCCCGTCTTTCGTTCTCCAACTCAGGCGAGTAAGTTTAAGCTTAACGCCGGGGCTACTCCCTGCGAACGTTTTCCTCTAACTTCGTCACCTAACTTGGCAGCTAGGGCCTCTGCCACTCAACGTTTCCCCGTCTTTTGGGAAGCGAGTCCGGCGTACCGAAAGGGACAATTACCGGCAATCTGTCTGCCACCGCGTCCGCTAAACGTTCGCCGGTGTTAAGCCAGCAAGTCCCGGCAATGAAAAGCGATGATGAGCGGCGATTCGGAAAGTCCTGCCTTACAACACGCCATTATTTCGTCACTAATAGCGTAAACCTCGGGAACGTGAGCTGTTGGCAAGTGCAGTCATTGGGTTTCGCAAGACTGTGGTCTGCGTTTAGGTCCATTGGCTCGCGGGTAGAGCTTTGCTCTCTCTCTAGGAAAGTGATATATCAGTCGCTCTATGCCCCTTTAAGAGAACAACTGTTATGCTAAGAGGACGAAAAAAAAACGATGGGGAAGCGAAAGCAGGAATGTTACGTTCCCTTTTTATATGCTCGATTCCAGAAGCTTGATAGCGGGGTCCCCATTTGGCAAGAACCAGTCTTTTGGGTAAAAAGCAAACCTTAGGAGGTTTCTTATCACTCACTTACCATCGCATCGCGCATCCACAAAACAGATGGCTTGGTGCAAAGTTGACATTTGGACTGGATTTACACTGCCAAAAACAGTAATCTGATAACCTATACTAATTAATTCTAATCTTTTCATTTCAAATGAACTCGAATCTCGGCTTCCAAATCGTCCATCGTATTTCTCAAAGTCCATTTTCTTTGTTGTGCAGATAGGTAAAGTCTTAAGCATGTTCAACTTAGGGAAACTTGCAATATTGTGAAAGCCAATTCAGTTTCTTTAGTAACAGTATTGAACAAATCACTTCAAATCTTCCAAGTGTTGCAGACTTTCACTACAAACTTTCACTACAGTCGAACTTTCCAGCTACGTACAATACGAGTTAAGATACTAAATACATCAAGAAATTTCAATAAATACACCAAAAAACTAAATATATCTAGAAACTACAAAATACATCAATAAACTATATCGATAATGGAGTAGGACTGGCGACTACATTGACCTGCTTTGAACACTTGAACATTGAACACCTACATTGCAAATTTGAACATTGAATATCTACATTGAACATTTGACCATGGACTCCTACATTGAACGTTCGAACATTGAACAGCTACACTGTAAATTTGAACATCAAACATCGTTGAACCTACGAACATTGAACACCTAAATTGAAAATTTTTTCAATTAATTTTTCTGTCCCATTCTCCTCAATATTCGCTGGTCGTATTGAAATTTCCAATTGGAACTCTTCGCTTTTACGTAAATTCGCTCTTAATAATTCTCTATTCAATGCGTTCTTGCGATTAGCTTCCAAATATGTAATTGCAATCGTTGAGCGTCTTGGGAGAAGTTTTACTCCAAGCCAGTACTGTTTTTCTACCAATTTAAACGCGGATTTTATTAGGGCAGTTTTTTATCACACATTTTATCAACATCAATCGCTAACAAATCAACCTTCACAATCCTTTTTTTTATCCTGCATTTTTTTAAAACAATTGACTTTTGGGACCGATTCTCCTCAATAGGGTGGGGGGAACATGGACGCCCATAATTGATTCGTGCCCAAATTGGCTCTCTCACGCGCTATAGCTTGTGTTTGAACAATGTTTGGTTCCATCCATCAGGAGACCCTAAAAAGAAGGACCGTTTTTTTTGGCTCTCTGACTTCTTTTTCTTTCTTATGCTTCCAACCAACACAAAAAGCCGTTTTGGTTGGCCTGCGTTTTTTTTATAGAATAGATACGCTTGGCCGTCTTAGGGCACTCGCTTATATGGCGTTAGGCAGAATAGAAAGGTTCAGATTAGGAGTTCGAACCTGGGTGAATTTATGACACGCAGACTCTCGTAATCGTAACTCAACGGAGCCGAAACAGAGTGTTGTATGTGTTGTGATGTCTTTGAGGAGTGTGTTCGCGCTCAAACATTCTCTATGGATCCTTTAACGTGGAAAAAAGGTCTCTCTCCCCCTCTTGTAAATTTTTATTATTATTATTTTTTATTTTTTATAAAAGACTTTTCATTTGTTGAGCTGGGCCTTTCAGTCAGCTGATGTGCATAAAAGCGCAGTGAAAAATCATCATGCATGCTATCACCCCATATTTTCTGGCCCGGGCTAAGCCCTGTCAAACCCTCCAAACGTTTTGGTTTGGTGTCGACTGAAATACGAGCACTTTGACTTGGACCTTTTTTGGTCCCTTTTTTAATATTTCATTTTTTATTCATTGCTTCTTTGATGGCGTGCCAATCGTGGAGGTAATCGTCTCGTGATAGCTAAAGGCTTTTTTAAACGTAACAATGCCAGTTTTATGAACTTGAGCAGGGTTGTGTATATATCTTGTGGGTTCTTTACTTCCTTTGTGGTGCGTATTTTCTAGTTCATTTTATTTTTATTAGATTTTTTTTGTTGTTTTGCTAGTTCGTAAAGACTCGCACCATGTTGGATCAGGAAGATCATCTTCCCTTTCCAAGCTTTGGTGCACGCAGGATGAGTCCCGAGATTGATAAGAATACAGTTTGGAAGGAACTTGTTATTCCAACGACTCGAGTCTTGAAAAGGGTGTGAATGTCATAAGGAGGTCTGAAATCGAAACCTGAGAAGTCCCGCCAAACGTCGCTTTGGAACTTGGGGACGGGAGGCAGGAGGCATGCTGATGATGATGATGATATGTGTTGGAGTAACTGACGGTCGGGACCTTATTGTGGTCGCGAAAGGGGGCATGTGGCAGACTGTATACATCTAAATTGGGGTTGTCATTGATAGGGATTTGCGGCCTTTTGTCGTGGTTGTTAGCCTGTTGAAAAGAGCCACAGATCCGCAAGCGTGGTAGAGGATCACTTAACCATGACCCGCCAAGAAAAGGTGTTATTTCTCGCCTCCTCCTCAACTCAGCCCCAAACCGTCAAACCTTATGAAAGTATTGACCACTGATTTTCTGTTTCCCTAATTCCTAATTTTGGACCTTGGGAATCCCTGTTGGACACTTTGAAACCCTCTGTTTCCTTTGCGGGGTTAAAAGGAGGGTCAGTTCCTTGGTCTTTACTGTTTCTACCCAAATACGAACCCTGCATGGGGTACCAGAAGAGAAAGAAGGTTATATAGGTAAGGGGAAGAGGTGGTAGAGGTAGAGGGGTGGCAGGAGGGTAGAGGGTACAGAGGCTTGAAGGTAGAATGCGGAATGCGGGGAAGTGATTGTGGGTCGATAGGGTACCCTATGGAGTCGAAAAGGTGGTGGAATTGTCACCGCGCAAGGCCACCCTCTTGTGCCAAAGGAGCGAGGATCTACACGAAAGCTGTCGTGTTATCCTTTTCGCTGGCCCATTGAAAACGTTAAGTCAAGTGGCCGTCGAGATGAGCTTTCGGGACGGTTTGTGTTTGTGCAACCTATTCTTTACCCGGGATTGCCCATAACTGCGGAAAAGTATGCCGGGCTTCTTCTTCTCGAGAGGAATCGATTGTTGGAGGTATTTGTCGCCCCTGCATTCTTGACATAGTTCACTCCTTTGAGGCAGCAAACCCGGAGTTCAGGGCCATGATCTGCTTTTCTATCGATGTCGCTGTCTGGCTCAATACACTTTTTAATGAGCTGTTTCGGTTGAAAAAGGAATGTCTGTCATCAACTTCAACGCTTAATTTAGTCCGAATTTTGTCAATTTGAAAACTATGTTTTTCATTACCTTTGTCACCCGTCTGGAGTTACAAGTAGCGGTATACCGGTACCATCACTACCAGTATAAGTCTTAATTATTATTTTTTACCCTCAATTAAATTTGAATAATTAACGGGTTCTACGGCAGGATTAGTAGATTTTTTAGAATTAATAGAATTATGATAAGCAATTTCCAATCTTTAAGCCCCGTCATTCTACAATAGTCAACCTTAATTTCAATTCACGATAATACTTACAGTGCGTTTAGTCATTTTGCGGTGATTTTAGCTTAGTTCCAATTGGGCATAGTGGTCTTCTTAGACAGGTCATACGAAAAGTATTTTAACGTGTGTTCTTGGAAAGGGCTGGTATTGGACTGTGTAGTTCTGCGGGCGCCGATGTTTAGTGAAAGATGCTCTTCGGTTTAACTTTATGGGTTCAATTAGGGTGAGGATTTAAGGGACGGTTAAGGTTTGAAAGTCCGCTAATTTGCGAGTTATATCTCCCCTTGAGGCAGCCAGCTTTGTGAAGAAAGAAACAAGAAGGAAAAAAGCAGGTGTCATCCGCGGCTCATCCATTTGAAACAGGTCGTGTCCCTTTCTTTCGCTCATGAGTTTGGGTGTCTTGTGGGGATCGTTAAGGGTCTTCCGACAAGATCCTCTCTTGTCTATATGATCACTTGAGGCAGGGGGCTTCATTTTATGCTTCTGGGAAGGCAAAGGAGCATGATGGGACATGTTGTTTTGGGTGTCGATCATATATACCTTTTTCATTTTCGGCTGACTTTTGGGGAGTGTGTAAAAGAGGAAGACGATGATTATCCTGGGATATGCTGCATAATGTGCCCAGATGAGGGTCGCGATCATAAGCCCCCGCGAACAAATCACGGCCCCCTCCCAACACGACTTGAATGTAAGCAATTTCCTGCATTACTGCCAAACGTGATTGGCCTCGAGTAGTAATAATATATGTTGGTAGTTGGTATACAGATTAGGGTAAAGCGTGTTTTTCCTTTGGAGTATGTGGCGGGGGGTTAGAAAACCGTTCGCCATTTGAATAAGATGTCGTAGAGCCAAGTTGCGGCGTGCAACTATACAGTTTCCCAAGTTAACAGCAGCGCGTTCGCGTTGGCAAGCCCAAAAGGTTTGAACGGTGCAGTTTAACTGCGTTAGAGGGATGAGCGATGAGGCAAAATGCCTCGTTTGCATAGACATTCGCGCCATGGGGTCTCTATTATGTTGCATCAAGAGTCATGGACATGCACATGCACCCTTGGAGCCTTTCTTGTAGCTTTGGCACCTTCACTACCTTCCTACGGTGCGTTGTGATATCCCCCCCAACAAAACTTCCCGAACCACGATGACTCTATCGAAAATTCAAGATTTGTACACTCAATAGATAAGACACGATAGATCCTCGATGCAGTCAAACCAGTCTACCCAACTTATCTATTTCCACATGACCCCCCTTTGCTCCTTTAACCCAACGTGAAATGCACTAGAAGAGAAAACCATGAACTGCACATCAACGGTCATAAATTGCACTGATGAACTATCCCATCGGTCCAAACTCACCAGGACTTGTTTTTGACTGTTGCTCAACAATGAAACTTCAAATGATGCCAGCGTTAAGGCTTCCCACTGCTTCCCTCTTCCGACCTCTTAGAGTATATTGAACGGCATCGAGAGGTCTCCTAGGAAGCTAAGTTAGATAGGAATAGGTCAAATCCATGGAAGAGAAATCGAACCGCAAATCAACGGTCATAGAATGCGTTGATGAAGTTCAAATTCCATCGGTCCAAGTGAGGGACTTGATTTGACTGTTGCTCAACAATGAAAACTACAAATGAGGCGCTTCAATGTTGAGCCACGACTTCGCTCTTCTGACTTCGTTGAGTACTGTACGGAATGGAGAGGTCTAAATGCATTAGGAGTAGGAGTTAGTCATAAAGCGTCACCGTTGATCACCATCCGCATCGTAGCTAGTACGAAGGTTTTCGTGAGTTTACAAGATAAGCCAGTGGTTTAAGGAAAGCAATGGAAAAATGGAATAAATGGGACAGAGTAACGGCTATACCCATCTACACGGTAAATGTCGCAGAAGAACCCATTGATGAAGATTCTTTCGGTCCAAAGTGACAACCTGCAGACTTGGAACATCCTTTCCAGCATCGAAAGGTCTCGAATTGAGCTAAACTAGCTGGAGTAGATGGAGTAGATGGAATCTGCTGAAGAACGTAATAACTTGTAAGTCATAAAGCACCATTGATCATCATCACATCGTATCTTGTATTATAAGGCTTCACGGGTTTACAAGATAAGGAAGTTATTTAAGGAAAGCCAAGGTATAAGAAGGTGTTCTGAATGAGGGCTTCGAGGATCCTTAAAGATCCCTTTTTCAATGCTTTGGGATCGTAGGGAGAGAATAGGATACAAAAAAGGCAAAGAAAAACCCCTTCGAGCTCTTGTGTTGTATCCACCAGCCCCTACTGTGCACCGTAAATCTTGGGTGACGGCCATATTATACAGGCGCCAAATGAAGCAGGCAAAGGCAGGCACACGGCACACGCAGTGGAGAAGCCCGGCGTCTTAATCAGCATATAAATGTTGCTAATCACCATCGTTTCCCTTGTCGCTTTTAAATGCTGGGTCATTTTCCACCTGCCATAACCTTCGAACATGATATGAGCAACTATCGGACTTACTGCAATATAAAGCCTTCTTCCAGACACGATCATATTTAACGAACATTATTAATGAGCCGAATGCTTGAACGATTTCTTATTTTTCCCTTCCAGACACACACAAATTGAAATGAAGTTGGAGTTGGTTGTACAAATAATCCCGTGGGCTAAAATAAAAATCCTAAGTAATGAGGAGGAAATAACTATGTCGGCCTTATAGTCTCGGGGATGGCACTCCCCGATGGGCCCACTTGAGATGTTGAAATTAAAAATGAAAAAAAAATGGGAAGAGGGGGGTCTTCTTCATCTTCAAGTCTTATGGACCCTTTTGGGGGTTTTTGGGTCCCATCTTCTTCCATACTATTAATTACACAATAAATCGTTGGAGCTCTTGGGCGCTAAACGGTCCTGTCTGGGGCGTTTCACACAAGGTCTTGGCCCCTATCTCGGAAATTTACATTCATTAAATTAGCCCGCTGGTTAATATATGTGACACATGCTGTGATGTGTGCATACATGCAGAGCTCTTAGATTGTGTGTTATGGGTATAAAATATAGAAAACTATATAGAAATACGTCCGGGGCGTTAACACGACGCAGACTTTGGCATTGGGCGTTAATGGACTCGGCTGGCTCAGATTTCACTCTCTATCCGTAGGATTTTTAAAGTGGCATTTATTCATGTACACAAGGTAAACTTATTAGCACTTTGCTGAAAACAGCGTTTCATGGTCGTTCATAGCATTTAACACTTCGCTAGCTCTCTCTCCGGCCGCTGTCTATAGTACATTGAGCCAACTTCCAGGAAGTGGAATGAATGCCTGCCAACTTCCATAAAATGGAGCAAAAATCTAGGAAAAATAGTCATCGGCTTGAAGTTTGGTTTCAAGTATCATTAACTATTTCGCAATGTCTCAGTTTGTAAAAGTTTAGCCGGCAGATCTACTAAGTAACATTTAGATTAGTGACTTTAAGTTTGAATTAGGCTACCTAGAACAAATTGAGGCTTAGAACTAGCATAGAGTTTACGTTCTGAAAGTGTTTGAGGAATACATGGTAACAGCACATGCATGGGAGAAGGTTAGGGCGCGTTATGACCGCCAGGTTACGGCTATTGGCTGCTCTTGGGGGAGTCGAAGCGTCGAAGCGCACTAACGGATATGTGCTGTAAGGGTATATAGCATTTATAGTATATAAATATGGGTAGTTTGGTGGATGCGAGTTGTGATGGCTGCAAAGGAGCAGCGCAAGAAGGGATCTCGAAGAAACTAGAGGAAGAGAGAGAGGGAGGCCAAAAAATCCCCTAAAAAAGGCTGGTGAAACAACCGTAAAAAGAGCTATGGCTGTTGCGTTTTATAGCCGTGACAAACGGCTGTAAGACTCCACCCAGCAAACACTTCGCCAGTCAGCAGGGGTTCCCTCTTAAGACTCGGACGGAGCATAATCTATGAGACCACCGTTGAATAAATAAATAGCTAACAAGAGAAGCGCCTTCTAATGAGAGTTGTGCACGTGCTGCGTTAACGCAAAGCAAGAAAACTTTGGCCCCGGTTATTTATTTATTTCCCTTTTGGAGTTTGAAATTCAGCTTCGTTTCTTTCGTTCCCCAAAGCCCCCAAATAAATGAAATAAAAACACAGTCCCTCTTTACCATAGTAACAATATCTGGCAACTCCATCATTGTAATAAGACTTTGGGGTTGAGGAGGTTCCAACCTTTTCATTTGCCTCTTAAAGGGGTTTCCTTTTCGTGGCCCATGCGTTGCGTTGAAAATCTGCTTCATGGGGCATATAAACTGTGATAGGCATCAGCGAACCGTAAGCTCGTTCCCTTCCAATCGTGGAGTAACAGACAGGAATATGATGCCTTCAATATTGAGGATACTGAAAAAGGAAAGAGAGGGGGAATATTATGCAAAAAATAGATGAAAAAATGAGACGAGAGGATGATTACGACTCTTCACTTTGATAGAGGTTTTCGGCATAAATCAGCCAGTAAGCACCTCTCGTCAACGACGTTATGAAGGCAGCACCCTGATGCGCTTAATGGCACGAACCTAGCGGGACGCCACACGTAACTGGCGTTACGGGACGCAACCATCATCATCATCATCTCGCCCCTTCCTCCACTGCACTGCGCTGCAAGGCTCTACACATCTTCCAACACCGGGATATGATATTACCACTCTAGGAATTTTATTATCGCCCTCCTCGATAAGACTCGGTTGTGCTGCCAATCGCAGGTCTGGGTCTGGGGGCCATACAAATCTAAGAAGGTCTGCGAAAGAAAACGAACTATAAATCTGAAAGAAAAAAAGAAAAGGGCAAGTTAAGGTCTTAATGGTCTCCACCTACAAAAAAGAGCATAAAATACCCGGAATGGCCTCGTGTCTTGTTGTGTGCATCACTGCGCTCCCTGTCATGCGCCTTGTATGCACCTCTCAATATATAATAATGCAGTTTTGGTGGCTGCCAATACCCTATCTTTCAAATTTATCGGTGCCAATAATTTTGGAGAGATACGCAAGGAATGAAACAAAGGATGATGATGATGCATTGGAAAAGCTTCACTACTCCCTTCATTGCTAAAAAACCTTTTTATTTTCGTTAAAGAAGGTAGATCTTCCGCCTGACTTTCCTAACCAAACCCTGACAAGGAGTTTTTTCGGGGAGAGAGGCTGTAAAAAGGGGAGGGAATTTTTTGTGGGGGCTACGGCTCCACCTAATTAATCTACGCCATGTTGTGGTTTATCAGTAAGAAAAGGGGCAAGGGAAAAGAGCTTTCTGTCTTACAAAAGAGTGATGGTGGTACTTAACGCAGCGCTCCTGCTGTCATCTAGCGGACTCTTGGCGCGGGAAATTCAAATCTCGCCCCGTATAGTGTCCCATTTACGCAATTATTCCTGTTTAAATGTATTAAAAATTGAATTAAATTTTGAAATTCGCCTAAATTATCGTGAACTCGACGGAAGCTTAAATCTGTCTAAAATTCTTTGTTGTGAATATTCGAAAAATTTTAAAGTATTTCGCCAGTTTAAATTAAACGAAAATATGAGAAATCGAACTTAATTGTAAGAAAAAATTTAAACTTTGAAGCGCAAAATTAGGGTTAATTGATTCAAATAAGATGTTGTTGACGGATAAATCGAGTTAAATAATGTTATTACTACTTGAGATTCCACCTTGAGAAACTTTTACTGCGAAATAATTCGGTTTGGGAGAACAGACGAATTGAAAAGATAAAGATTCATCAGCACGACCTAATCTAACACGGCAGTGGGAAATTAAACACGAGGATGGAAAAGAGGATGGAAGAAAACCATCATGAGGTGCAACATGGAGATGGATTAGTTTCTTGCATGACAAGAATCAAGGACCTTCCATGGAAAATGCACCGAAAATTCCTCGCATGCTTTTATTTTGGTTGTATTTTTTTAAAGGAAAGGATTGATGACTGGTTGGAGGGAGGGGGAAGGGGGACAAAAGGGAACTATTGTGGATGCTCACGGACATTTTTGTTTCACATGAGGGTTTAAATTATGGTCAGTTCGAAGGTTGTGAAGATTCACGAGAGGAGAAGTTTAGGAGACTTTTTATGACCGAGCCAAAGAGGACATCAAGTTAAGAGCGAGTAACAGCCTCGTGCTAACAAAATGGGGTTTTGGTGTGCTAGTCCTATAATAAGGTTGCTAGTATAATAGTCTGGGGGCCGTTAGAAGGAAGAACGACTCGACCATACCATACCACACCGTACCCCAACTCGCAGTTAGCGAACACAAAAAATAAGAAAAAGAAGAACGACTGTAACCTCAGATTACTGCGTTTTCTGTAAAACGTCATTATTTATGTTTTTTGCACTTTTTCTTACCCCAAAGGGTATCTAGAACCCAACCAAGGGCTTCTGTCGACCTTTAATGAGGTGCTTAGAAAAACGCAATCCTTCGAGGGGGCAGTACTTTGAGGCTCACCATATTAGTAAATTCCACGTAAAACTAACGGATGCTGAACAAGAAGAACTGTTTCCACTACACATGCTAATTGAGATATTACTCCTATTATGTTTATAAATCTACTTTGTTGGTAAATGTTGTCCCTCAGGATACAGGATTCCAATTAGAAGAAGTAAATTCAGTTTCTATGATCCCCAAAGTGTATAATCACGGTCAAGTACCTCGAATTAAGCGCTAGCATAGTCTACACAGTAATTAACGTCTATTGGTACGTTGAAGTGTACACTGGGGACGATTTGTTAGCAAGATATTGAATTAGGAAAATTCCCCGAGTTTTAAGGAAGCGGAGCGGATCGGACACGTGTGCCCGGAGGGCGTTTAAGGGCTCGATGCTCGTTTGGGGGGTGGGGAATGGGAAGCATCGTTCAAATTATTACTTATTCTTTTTACTAAGTGTCTTATACTCGCGGAAAAGCTAATTATGGAACGAGGGGGTGTAGTTTTGGATGACTGGGGTCGATGAGTTATGAGCTTGGCCAGAGATTGCCACCAGGGGACCTTTAGGGTGTTAAGGCGAGGGAGAAGCCCTCATGAGGGTCGAAGCAGAAGAAGGCGTGGTCAGCCTAGCAAGATAAGAATTAATATCTTGTTAAAAAGGCAAAAAGATAGGCATAGCATGCCTTCTGTTTCAATTTTAGATTATTTTTCCTGGAAGGCAAGATTCAAATATCTGGCGCACCTTTACAACCAGTATCTTAAACTCAATGAGATCTTTCTCTGAAACTTATACAGCCAAGTCCTCCCAGCTGCAACTTGTATCAGTTCCCTGCGATCTAGAGGAAAACAGTTGAAGAGGATTCTGGCGCGTGGAAGAGAATGTTAGTGAGGGTAGAAGTATTTTCTATATTTTTTTACTACAGTCTACACTATCTAGAAAGGGTACCCCGTACCCCGACGAAGTTTAGGAAGGACTTTTGTCTAATTACACGAGAATCTGAGATAAGGACCCACACCACGAGCCTTCGGGACTAACCTTTAGGAAGTTCGACACTTGAGAGTCATTTATATATGTATGTATTTATATGAATTGCTGGGGCACTACACAGGGTATAGGGTATTCAGCAGATCACAGCTGTATGAGAAAAGAGGGAGGGAGATTAAAATAATAAATAAAAGAAAGGATGGAAGAGAGCAAGAGCCCACAGGTCAATTGATGGCCCATAGGGCAATACTAATAGCTTTGCGTGTATGAAGGCGAACCCTTCATTACCAAATGACCAGGTGAGGGGCGTTTTCCTCCTCGTAAAATGTCGAAGGAAATAGGAGAAAAAATAACATTACCTTTACAGCCCAGAGGTCCAAGAGGAAGAAAGAAGTGGGCAGAGGCAATTTCTCATACTGGATCATTATTCTTCCTCCAATTTTTTTTCTACAAATATTTTTTTGAGTAAAAGGTTGTAATTCGAGCACCTTTTATTTCAAGACAGACAGGGATAAGGGTGTTTTTTTTCGTGTAGGTCGAAACAATGGGGCATAAAGAGGGGGGTCTATATAGCTCTTCCTCGAGCAAACCTGTCATCATCCTAGCGAGTGCTGTCATAACATGAGAAGTTAGCCAAGTCCCCTACAGGGAGTGGAAGTATGGTCTGCCCCGTGAAAGTCATGGAAGCCATCCCTATTAGCGAAGGGTTACAATAAGCGGTCATCATTATCTTTTTATGAGCCTGAGCCCGGCAAACGTAGCAGCGTGAAAAAACTGTACTGGCACGGCAAGGATGCATTCAACATGACTTGAATCCCTTGAAAACGTTCACGTTTTTGGATGTGAACCCCTCCTTTGCCTTTTTTTAACCCTCCTTTTTCATTTAAACGGATGTTTAAGGTTACACTACTACGGAAGATGTGCAATAGCAATACCGAGCGAAACACGCATTGAATGCATTATCTTACATCATTACCGGCTTGCCCATCAAGTAATTACGCTACCTTGCGTGCAGCCCGGTATTTACCATCCCCCCCGGACAGCTGCTGTTGACATGGATCTAGCGTTGAACTTCAGCTAGAAGGTGCAATTCCAGCCATTTCCTTTCCATTCTTTTTTTATATTTTTTTTAGCAGATAAAAATTAAAATATTCGATTTTAAACGGTCTATAAACTGTAGTTCCAAAGCTAAAAGCTAAACTAGGCTAAAACTATAGTTTAGCTTTAACTTTAGTCTAGAAATCTCGAAGAATTTTTCTAAATATCGATCTTTAATTATTATCATGGTTGTTATTGTTTCTAACGGCATTGGTTCACTTTCAACCGTGAAAATCTGGGTTTTCTGTTGAGAAATTGAAGCTGGTAACGCTAGTTTCACTGGTTTTGTGTTGTTTTAGAAACTACCAAGAATACAAAAAGACTTTAAATAGCTCTAGCTTCCCTAGAAACCTCAAAGAGTTTTTCAAGCTTTTATCTTTTATTAAGCTCATGGTTGTTATTGTTTCTAACGGCACTGGGTGACGTTTCAACAGTGAAAATCTGGATGTTCTGGTTAGAAATTGAAACTGGTAACGCTAGTTTCTCTGGTTTTTAATGTTTATGAAGAAGTAGGGAAGTGGTGAGGTGATGGTGAAGTAAACTTTTTTCACCCTCAGGTGAAGAATACATATTCAGCGCCAAGTCATTTCGCGCGCTTTTACTATAATAACTTGGCGAGCCGCGCGTAGTGCTTCATCCTTGTGGTTTGGTTGAGTGGTGATTCCCAACGTGCAAAGCGACCCGACCCGCACGGCACGTCGTTTTAAACTTGGTTATATTTGCAAGTCTGATGCGTTGGGTGTCAAGCCCCCCTCCTTCGCTTTGACCTTAAATGATAGCTTTTTGAGGGTAAGAACACTTGAGGAAAAGTTAGGAATAGTTTAAAAAGTCAAGCAGTTGAGAAAGAGGGGGTTCAAAACAGGCGGTGAACCTTTGTCCGACGGTTCAAAGTGATGAAAAGAGTGCCCACAGTATGCCAATGTCCGACACTTCGGAATAGTTTTCGGTTTTCGGGAAAAACTTCGAGAAGGAAGAAAAAAAAGGACCGTTAATGTTAAACCAACTTTAAGCCGCCACATCAATCTCCTAGAGGGGGAAGGAGAAGAAAAAAACGCTTCAAGGGCTCATTAAACCCATAGTCAAATATTAGGTTAGGTACAATTACTAATTGGGGTTAGTTTTCATCCATATAGTCAAACCCCATAAGCTCTAATAACACTCTTTGGATCCCCATTTTGTGACTTGTGTTACATGAACCGTATTTTCCGACAGTAATTTTTTTTTTATAAATAAAGTGTTCGGCTAGTTTTTTGAAAGGTTGAGACATGGTTTGAAACACTATGGGTTGAAAGGTACAGGAAAAAAGGGGAGAGGCGGCAAGTGCCACCATCAAATTGCTCACCGCAAAACTCTGAAAAGTCGTGTTTCATGTTTCATGGCACGGAATAGGTTCAGCCTTATTTGAAAAAGATTTTCGGAAAACGGGTACTTTGGATGGAAACTCACTGGGAGGTCCTCCTTAGTTACCTCCTACTCTTTTTACTTGAATTTTTTACACTTCTTTAAGGAAATCGTGTATTCTTACTTATTATTTTCAAATTCAATTTCCCAAATGAATTTGAATTTTCTAGATACATTTTTAGGAATTATTCTACCGGTTCCAAATTATTTTAAATTATTGCTGGAAAATGTGCTATGGAGTGTTGTTGAATAGCTTTGATTTCTGAAAGGAGAGTAACTGATAGGTGAATTTTATTGCTTTTGTATTATTATTCTTTGGTTTGAGAAGGCGGGGGAAGGCTTGTAACGATGTTTATCGAATGGATTGCAAAACATATTAGCTCCGTTGAAAAGCTGTAATTTCTTATTGAGTCGAAAGAAGTGGCATTCCAACATCTGGAAATTCGTGTTTGAAAGACGTTTCTTTGCGTAAGCCAGCACGAGGAACCCGCCCGTCTGACTGGTAATGACTGGGAAGGCTAACCTTTGACACCACGAAGGAAAGAAAACGCATGGACACCCTTAACTTCCAAATTTGTTGAAGAGCGTATAACAAGGTTGGCTATAAGGTTAAGCGTTCCCCCATCCACAGCACGGGTCTCTCTCTCCTACTCTCACTGTATCTTTCTCACCCCTCTTTCGTTAAGCTCCATTCCCCCTCTTGTGCCCTTTAGAGAAACCCACAAGCCAGAACCCAATGGTTCCAAAACCACTTTGGGCTTGTAAAGTTTATAATATTATTACACTTAGCACTAGCCGTATTCCTTTGATGGAGCATGCAAAGTATTCGACAGACTATACAAGACACTCCCCTGGAGTCCCTGGAAGTCGATAATCAACTCCTTGGGTTTACTTGATTTTTTTTCGATCAACCCAAAAAGCCACGTGGCTCAACCAAGGCTACTGGGCTTCCATTTTGGTTCCTGTGGGCTCAACAAAAAAAATACTGTTTCAATCCAACCACACCTTTTGTTGGAAGTCTTTGATTGTTTAACTCAGTAGTGTGGGGCATCTTCTTAGCAGAACTTGTTCTACTCCCTTTTGGCTGCAGATACCCATTTCCGGTTCGCTGAAGATGGTTGGACTGAAGACGGTTGTAGTGGGGATGGTTACACTACACGGGGGTGGGGGAACGAAGCTTTTCTTCGGCTAAGATCATTAAAATGCGAAACGATAGCATCGATACCTTGTAGTTTACCACCTGCAGCAAAGGCCTAAACCATCATCATCATCACCATCATCATGCTTCGTTTTGGACCCGTCCTCAGCTAAAACCTATATTACCTTTAACGCTCTCCGAGGGGATTGGAACCTTTTCATTTAAACCGCCGCTTTAACAAATTTTCGAAAAACGGCTTCGTTGTCTTGTCCTTTTCCAAGTTTCAAACCGTTGTTTTGGTTTGTTTCTCTTGGGCTGTTTCCTTCAAAACCTTGCCTACTTGAAACCTTGTCCATTGAAAGGGCTGGGTGATGATGCCTCCACTTTTGGGCCACTTTTGGGAGGAGGTTGGCAAGGGTTGAGGTGATGGTCGAGGTTGAGGGCTTTAGGTCCGGGAGAGCCTCTCTTGGACTGCCTGACTGGCGGTTAATATAGCGCTTTGCTTAGTGTTAATAACCAGTGTGCACGTCTGTCAATGAAGCATTAGAATCCCCATTTTATTGAGGTTGGCAAACCCATGTTAGAACATGGAAAATTGGGGTTTTATTTTATTTTTTTAATTTTTATTTTTACAACCTAGCAACACGCCACGCTCCAGGTTATATGGACTTGGCTGGAGCTATGTGAAGTTTATAGACGTCTTTACACAAAGTTTGTAAGAGAGGCAAAAAGGAGAGAAGGATGAAAAGGGCTTTAGAAAAGATGGCAAGTTTTCTTTCCCTTTTTTCCATGTTGGTAATCTTGACCATCTTTGTAGGAAAGGCGTGATGAGCACAATGGAAGCCTTGGCGTAATCTTGGCTCGTAAAGTTGAAGTTGTTAACAGAACACGAAGCTGACACTATCATTATCATTATCAGTTGAGCCTTTTAAAGTATATTTATATACATACTAGGCAGCGTGCCGTCATGTTACCCTCAATTACCCCCGCATTTCATGACTTTGGAGGAGACGCATATATAATCTCCATGTTTTGGCCGTTTGGCCCTTGATGTGACCGCGTTTTTCCTGGGACTACAACAAAGGTTATGCAACCCCACCCCACCACCTCCCCCCCAAAAAAAGTTAAAATAACGTTAAGAAACAATGAAGACAAAACTTACGAAACTAGGAAAAAAGTAAACATTTTTCCTTGTTTGCAAAGTCGTTTCGGCAATCATGGCATTGCACTTTTCATTATTGGCACAGTTCCTTCGGTGATGCTTCGGTGATGCTGTCGCTTTTCTTCAGTGATGGTTCGGAACAAGTCTTTTTATTTTCTTCGGTGATGCTTCGGCAATGCTTCAGCGATGCTCCGCCATAAAGCTTTGACTTTTCTTCGGCGATGGCTCGGCGATATTTGGGCGATGCTTCGGCGTTCCTTCGGCGATGCTTCGGTGATGCTTCGGCATAAGGCTTTGGCTGTTCTTCGGCGATGCTTCGGTGTGCCTTCAGTGAAGATTCGGCATAAGGCTTTTACTTTTCTTTTGAGATGGTTCGGCTATCTTTCAATGATGCTTCGGCAATGCTTCAGCGATGTTTCGGCATAAGGCTTTGACTTTTGAAGCGATGGCTCGGCGATAGTTGGGCGATGCTTCGGCGATGCTTCGGCGTTCCTTCGACGATGCTTCGACGATGCTTCGGTGATGTTGTGGCTTTTCTTCGGCATGCCTTCGGCGATGCTTCGGCATAAGGCTTTGGCTGTTCTTCGGCGATGCTTCGGTGTGCCTTCAGTGAAGATTCGGCATAAGGCTTTTGCTTTTCTTCGGCGATAGTTCGGCGATCCTTCAACGATGCTTTGGCATAATGCTTTTACATTTCTTCGGTGATGGTTGGTCGATGCTTCGCTGATAGTTTGGCGATGCTTCTGCGATGCTTTGGCATAAGGTTTTTTCTTTTCTTTCGGCGATGCTTCGTCATCAGGCTTGGGCATTTCTTCGGCGTTCCTTTGGTGATGGTTCGGTGATATTTGACAATGCTTTGGCGATGCTTCGTCATAAGGCTTTGGCTTTTCTTCGGCGATGGTTCGGCGTTCCTTTGGGGATGGTTTGGCGATGGTTCGGCGATACCCTCGACGATATTTGGCGATGGTTCGGCAAGGCTTTTGGCGATGATTCGACCATGTTTTGACGATTCTACTGCATTTCTTCGGCGATGCTTTGGCGAGGCTCCGGCGAGGTTAACGGCGTTCCTTCCGCGAGGTTTCAGCGAGGCTTCGGCGATGGTTTGGCAATGCTTCGGCGTTCCTTCGGCGATAGCATTAATGCACTGTAAATAGGCGGATTTGAGTCGGGTTTCGAGACACTGAGCTGTGCTCTTCTGGTTTGAGTATAAGTTAGCGTTTGCTGAAAGGTAATTTGACGAAGGAGTAAGTTGAAGAGTAAAGCCGGTTTATGACCGAATTTCGTTGCAGATTATGCTTGTAAACAAAAAGAACACACTATAGTTATAAAGGGGAAGTTGGTAGATAGAATGGGAAGGGCATGTTGAGATGTTTTACATGGATCATTTTACGGCGGTTATTTTTTTAATTCTTTTACTAGCTCTCAATGACGTGAGAAATATGAACACGCCGCCCGCTGGTTCCTTCTAAACCGCACCTCTCATTTCGTAGGCAAATTACAACCTGCATTGTGGGGCTTTTACGTATATATTATATTCATTGGAAAAGGGGATGAAAACTTTGTGGGTCGTTCCTTGGACTTAGGCTCAAACTCTTGTTTGTTATTAAGGGTAATATGTAATCAACCCACAACCCCCCTTTTTTGTTATGTAAACTTTTTGGTACTCGCGTCTGTTGTGTCTATGTGTCTGCTTTGATTGTCTCTATAATAGCCCCCTTTACTCCCAACCCAAAAAGGAACGGAAAAAAGAATGACAGCCATGAAAAGGAACAACTACAGATTACGTTCCTTAACTCCCATCATTTCCAAAGTATCATCTTCCGCACCTTTCTTTGCTCTCCCTACTTACTCTCTAAAATAATACTAATCTACTAATCCATCTTCTAAAAACAGTCGGTTATTCTATAGTCTAAATTTACGCGGTCGGTTATTCTATTTAAAATAAATGAAATTGAGATGGACAAATATTTAGAATGAATAAATAAGTACCGTGCCAAAGGTCGATAGACCAATTTGGGAACATTGATTCTGGCTCGGGTAACTGAGCTAACCGAGAGATTAGGATGGTTATAGGATTGCGATTGAAAGGGTCAAACTTGAAAAGCAGGCTTTTTTGGGGTACGTGGGAGAAGCGGTTTGTTTTGGACTGCTGCGAGCTGGGAAGAAGTAGCCCAGGACAGGAATTCTGTGGGCAACAAGGTGTCACATTAGGTGTGTTTCTTTGTGTCTGACACTAGTTGGGATGCTGATGGGCGTAGTTAAGTTATGCGGACTGGCAATGGTGTTATATACGACATTGTAGTAGTTTTCGTTTCGTTTTCCCAAGAAAAAAAGGCCAGCGAGAGAGATAGTGAGACCAGAGTGGTTAAGGGGTTGAGTAGTTACGAGCTACGGGCTGCAGACCCCCTCATAAAACGTGAGACTAAAGGGAACATTGATACCGTCTCAACTGTCACGACGAGAGACAGTTGGACCTCAATAACCCACTTATCTCTCTTTCAGGGGTAACCCGCGTCTCGCGTTCATCTCTCCTGTCTTCTTCTTCTCCCTCTTTTTGCTCCAACTATCTAAAACTCGCTGAACCAAGTCCCAGTCCCCGGTCGTGACTCTGGACTGACTTTGACTTGTACAGTGTACCTTACAGTCACTGCAACTTACGGATGCAACCGTTCCAATCGACTCAACCGTCTAACTGCAACTTGGACGTGGACGTAACCATCATCAGGTTCACGATAAACTGTTGACTCGGCCTCTTCCCTTGTCTGGGTACCTTTAGAAGAAGATGTAGTGCTCCCGGTATGGGACTTGACTGATAACCTAAAATCTTTTATTTATATTTTTTAAATAAAGAAGGAATGCGAGAGGCAGTAGTTGGCCTCATGGTGGTCTCAACTTGCAACCAGATTTTTTTCTAAATTTTAGGTTGTCTCCCAAGAGGAGATACCATTTGCAATGCGGGGCTTCCATTTTAGTTCGAGTTTCTCTCCTTTTCCACAGTGTTTGATGCTGGGGCCCAGGTTTCGGCCGAAAATTGTGGTGTTTTATCAGTGGCATCAGCACTGCTGGTAATTCGGGTCTCTCAGCCTGACGTTGCCATTCATCAGCGGTGGCAGTAGGGGCACCCCTGTAGATTCGCCATGGCGTCATGAAAAACCGAACGTGGTTGGTCGCACTCTTCACTGCCACTAGAGTTGGTAGTTGGGGAAGAGTGTAGTTGGTAACCCTGCGTTCTTTTTTCGTTTCCACGTGTTATTCTGCGAACTGCTCACTATACTAGTCTGACGCCAACTTTGGGAATGTGCTAGTTCCAGATGAGGCATTTAAAAAAAATAAAAAAAACTTAAATAAAATAACCACGCGATACGTGTGGTTATTCCTAGCGAACATTAAAACAGTTTTTTTAGATTTGAAATTCCCTTTCATTCAAAGACAGAAAATGAAAGAGAGTCTGGGTAAAAGGAACATGCCCCTGCATTGATTTGAGTGTCGAAAAGTGGCTCGGACCTTTGGGTATAACAAATTCGAGGCAATCACGAAAGTTTGAGGGAGAGAGCAACTAAAAAAGGCACTTATTGTTCCGATCTCGGCAGGTTGTAAAAATAAGAGGTGTGGAGTGAGGAAAAAGCCCCTTCGTTCTTCATCCCCCTACCGCAAAAACAGATGAATAAAATATGAGCTGGGGAATAAATTCATCAAACGTCAAAATGCCACAAGGTTTCTTCGCTCCTTCTCTTCTCATTTATTTCGTATTCCACGTTCAAAAACTGTTGCAAAGGCCCTCCTTCCTCCCCCCCAACCTGGGGGACTTGAATGCGTTCGAACACGTCTCTAGCGTGGCGCTGGTGATGGTTGGTCGCGGGGCAATACAGTGCAGTACTGTACTGTACAGTCCTCGTCGGCCTACGAGGTTGATCTGGTTCCGTTGCCGCCATTTTGAGGTTTTTTAGTGTTTCTGTTTCGCAATCCCATTCGGCATCTGCTTCTCCTCCTTAATAGACGATGTATTCTCATCAGAAGTATCCTTTGGATTGGGGGTTGAGCGCCGAAAGGAATGCGTACTAAAGAATCGAAAGGAATCGTCGTGAAACTACACGAGGAGCCAAAAGTAATCGCGGCAGACGGTATATACTTTAGATACTCTTTAGGGTTTAGCTTCTCTAAACTGGGAATGACCACTTATCTAACTGGGAATGATACACCGACCGTACTGAACATGTATGTCAATGCAGTAGATAATAGGAGAAGCAGACGAGATAACATACGTTTCTCCTAACGTTGAAGCTTTTATAATTCCGTGTCTGTTCATAATAATTATATCAAAATGATGGGCATTAATCGCCGACACGTGCCGCACATATTGTTTCGAGTACACGGCTCATTTCAGACATGCAAGGCAAAGCGATTGCTCTTCCAAATAGTCATAAGTGGGTACCTCCGTGGTTACCACCCCCGCGCTACAAAAACCGTTTTGGCCATAAGCACGCCTCGGTGCTGGGGACTTTGTTACTCACTTTTTCCGGACCCTAAACTCGACCAAAAATGATAAAATATTGCCCCCATCAAGTTTAAATTTTTATTATAATTTAATACGGCCTGTTACCGTCGCACGCAGTTTTACTGCTATAAAGTTTTAGGGTTTGGAAAACAGCTTTAATAGGTAATCACACTCGTGTAAAGCCAGCTGATACTTTCCGAAACCCTCACGTATACATCACGTATATAGGACGTATGCAATACCCTCAACGACAGCCTAATGCGTTTAGTACACCCATTTGGGTTAGGAAGTGGAAGACATTAAGGTTTATGACTTTTTCTCTCTCTTCCTCACTCTCTCTCTCTTTCACTGTAATCTACAGTATCTGGATCTGGAGCTCTCTGTTGTCTGTTTATCATTGACCTGTACTTCGTTCCATTGAAGCTCCAATTGCCCCCAAAGTATAGGTCTATCAAACCCAGGGTAGCCACCGTACTACCAATTTTCCTTTCTTGTCTTTTTGGGTTGGTTGGTTGGGAGATCTACGAGGCAGCATTGTTTCCCCAAATATAAAGGCCCGTCATCAAAGTCGTAATCGTTTCCAGCTGTTACTTCCTGGTTGGCCTTTAGAGTAATGAATCTCGCGGGGGGACCGTTTCCATCCGCGGCGCTGGGTGGCGTCGCGTCGAGTGGAAGTGACGCATGCGCGGTGAACGGGACGCCGAGGGAGTTTGGAAGATTCCAGAACACACTTTACTCCCCATGGCTTCATCTACATTTTCCCTTGCTTCGAGTGAATTGCAAGCCTCCTCTTGGAAAAAAAAGCTTCAAATTCTAACCAGTCTCAAATTCGGGCTCCCAATGATTAGCATCGTCGTACAAAAAAGGCTTCAAATTATACAGCAGCCAAGAGACAGATAAAGGACTCAGCTCATCATGAAATTAAAACAGATGTTGACGTGCTACAGTATGGAGTCCTTCGGCTTTCTCTGCTCTAAGTAGTGTGTCAAACCCCTACGCTAAAGCCACTGTAAACTGCATTGTTATCTTTTTTTTTCATTCCTGCTTCATTTAGCTCACTTCATTTGGCTCTCTGTGTCGAGCGTCCTCTTCTGCTCCGACAAAACAGAGAGGCCGGAAATGACGCTTTAATGAGGGATAATCAATGGGTTATTATCACTATCAATTCCGCGTCTCCTTTTTCCCTTCCTGTGTCCAACGCGTATTTATTATCTCCACCATATTTCATTTTTAATTTAAATTACTTTCTTGTTTAAATTAGATGTTCTATGTGGATGTGTACGAAGGGGACGGGAAGGGAGCTGGATTATGAATAGTTGGCTGGGCTTGTTAGACGAAGCTATACGAAATATAGTACCTACTGGACGCGGGAAATAAGTTAATATGGGACAATAATGGTCTTCCATCTGTTTTTCAGATAGTTTAGGCGGATTTCATTAGAGCACCTGCACGATGGGGAGATTCTCTCGTGTACAATACTTCCCTCGTGCACGTGTTGTACTGTACGATTACGTTGAAAGGTAATGTACACGGGAAAGGTTGGAAGGGGGTGATGTGTTGAAGGCGTTCAAGCTCAATTTTGTTCATAACTATCGGAATGGAAATCAGCGGCTGTTTTCGAACTCCATTTCCCTTTGCGTTTAATTGCGGCTAAATGGACTGAATAGGAACTCGGGGAACTTAGGTGCGATGCTCCATTTTCCACGTGTTTAATAGCTCTATTCATTCTATTCATTCGAAGAGGATTAACGGACGGTATAACTCAAATAGATTACATTGCGCACCTGTTTCTGCTGCGCAATGGAGCATTTTTTCTTACGCACACAGATATACATGCGCATCAGCAACACCAGGAAAAAAACAAACTATTCCGTACTAATTACGTGGAAGAATTTGCAGATATTCAAGTAAAGGATAGAAAGAGAAGGGTTTTAATACTTTTTTCCTCCTTGACACACAAAAAAAGCCTTTTGTTAGTTGGGGGGTTGAGTACTGTTACCAACTGTTTGTTGCAAGCTGAATTGAAAGAAGTGAATAAAGTTGTACAATTTGGGAACTGTTTTCCTCAATTCGAAACATGCATCTGTCCAAATCTCCTTTTGCCGGGGAAACTATTTCTTTAAATAGGTTTGAACCAATGTATGGAAATATCCTTTCGGTTCCTTTAGAGCAACTAATATTGAGACAATTGGAGACTGGTTCGAACAAACTAAAACTTGCACCCAAAACGTAAAGAACATAAGGAAAACTTCAGTGAGGGGGAAGATGAACACTATTTTGTGCACAGCACGTACAAGTAATTTGAACTGCTTGGGATACTTGAAGATATAAATCATATTTTAAATAGAAACTGAATTATATTCAATTAAAAGTTTTGTTTCGTTAGGTGGGAGGAAATAACGCCCAGGATCTCGGTACTTTACCACTTTACCTATACATACTTTGGTAAATAGAATTTCAGCTTGGTAACCATAACTTAAACTGGGTATATTTAACTGAGAAATGCGCTAAACGTATTATTAGACACAAGGTAGAATCTTTACACTTTAAACGGTAACCATAACTTAAACTTGGAGTATTTAACTAAGAATTTCGTAATTTTAAATATATTATTCACCGTAAGTAAGAATGTTGGAGTGAATTGAATATTTACGCTGAAATGGCGGTTTCGAGTATGTGGATTTAACAGGCTTAACATCTTAACGGCGAATTCTCATTTGTTACGTTCATATTTACGCATCTTCTTCTGGCATCTTCTAGCAGGAAAGCTTGCCATCTTGGGAAAGTCAATTTAGTTAGTAAAAGTATTGAATTTTCATAGTTCCCCTTTAAGTCTTAGTGATATGTTATTGCAGTAGAGTTTTCCTGGTTTTGTTCCTGGAATATGCTTGATTGCACTAGAAAAGTTTCATTGTTGACTGGAAACGCTTCGCATGGGTTCGCTATGGGAATTTCGGTGTTGCGTAAACAAACGGTCGTACACTTCAACAGTGAATCTTCAGCATGCTCTTACGAACTAAAACAGGCGTCCCAAATCTCCATCAGGAAACCGTAGACTTTAGCTCAAAAGTGCTTGGATGTTGCCACATATTCAACATGTTTAAGTAAATATGCAATTCAGCCAAATAAATAGTTAAACTTAGCAAGTTATAGTAAATGTATCCAGTATTATATCATTTCACTGCCTATATATTTGATGTGTTTACCGATATACTGGACTTGGACGGTCAGTCATAGGAAATTTGGAAAAAGTCCAATTTGGAAAGTACTTTTTGAAGTACCATTTGAAGTAATTGCAGTATTGTAATATAAATAGATTATTGTACGGTTTAAGCCTCTTTAAAAGTGTTCTACATAAAGTCAGTATACCTTTAAGTGGTGTAGAATGTATACTCAAGAGCGTATCCAGATTTCCATAAGGATACCTTTTGGAATCCTTTTGGAACTTGTGATTAGCGTATAATTTGGGGCTGATCCACACCCCTTTAAATAGCGGTGTCTGGCTTTGCTTAAGGAAAAACCTTTGGCTGTTGGGGTTTTCAGCACCCCTTAATTTGGCTCAATATACTGTCTCCCATTCCGAAAAAAGTGGGGGGGAGGTGATGGAACAACTCACGGGGAAATATCCACAACCCACAACGCCGCTTTTGCTCTGCTCCCAAACCCGCTCTAGGCAACACGGGACGGGATGTTTTCTAACCGTCCCTTTTGAAAAGAAACAAAGGCCCTTGTGCCTTTGCTGAAACCTTAATACCCTTCATTAAACGAATAATGCACCGATAAATCTAAAAGCCTTGTGCCTGTCTCCGCATTGTGTACGTAGCGTTTCTCCGCAGCTGATCCTGCCGCCAGGACGAGGACCGTAAGGCAGTCCGGCAATACCACAGCTGATACCCGGAAAAAGCGCAAGAAACGATCACAGCCAATTCAGTTCGTTCCAGTGAAGTCACGTGTTTCTTCGTTTAATGATTCTCTGATTCCCAAAATCCGATACCACGAAATTCGTCCGAATCACGATGCGTACGTTTGGGTCCGGTCATGTCCGGTCCGTTGCACAGGCTAAAGAGTAGGAGGGAGGATAGGAGGGCTAGGTAGGGTGAAAAGGCGTCATCGCACTTTTTGGTGCGGTGTTGAGAGCATTTAAGCCCGCATGCACATAATAGGGCGAAACGGGGCCACTTTTAGGTTGGCGTATCGTTTAGTTGCAACATGCCGATACCATCAAGGGTCCAACCGCCGTGTCATTATCTAATTATCGTTCCCATCATGCCTTGAAACTGAAGCTTTCAATACCCTCCATCAGAGCTTTGGAATAGTTTAGACCGTCGAACCAGTTGAGTCGAGAGAAGTATAGTGAGAAGGATCTGTTAGGATCTGTTGGATATGTATCTGTGCGATCCTATTTGCCTTCTATTGGCTTCCTCCTACCTTTTGCTTTAAAGGTAAGAGTCCCTTCCAGCTCTACAAGATTGCAAACGCCAAGTGAGGGGAAAATTAGGGGCATTGCGGTGCAAAGGAGCGTAACAGCGGAACATCTCGCGTGACGTCCCAAGCCTCTAACATTATAGCTATCTGTACTTGCGGCGGATCATCACATCACGTTGCGTATCATCACCCGAGAATGAGGAAAGCGAGGATGAGAAGGCCAGATAAGAACCAGAGCGGTGGTTAAGTTCGAGCTTAAGGATTTACGCGAGGTTGACGTGTGTACTGGACATCCAGCCCCATCACCCTCCTAGCCTTCATAAGGCCTCATTGCCATATACTTTGTTGGAGCATAATTGGGATTAATAGCCCCCGACTGTATAGAACCTTAAACGGAGGGGTTCAGCCCAACTCCTGATGGACACTTTCGTGACAAACTCCCTGTGGTTAAGGTTATATGACTTTTGGTGGGGGATACACAAAGATAGGGATCAGCTTCAGAACAATCGTTGGAATGCTCCCAACAGCGTTCGGGGTATACGCTCAGCTTGTTGTTTTAAAACTGCGGTCGAAATTAACCATGTAAATGGTTTACGAATGAAAAAGAAACGGTGCCAAAATACCTCAACCAACGTCATCGTTACAGATCGTTTATTCTTTTATGTGCTGACGGTGGTAATCATTCGATCTACACTCCATAGATGTGGCACAATGGAAGCGTGTCTGTCTTTCCATCTCTTTCCGAGTTTTTTTCAGTTTTTTTCTGAACGAGTGTTTGTGTCTGTGTGGGTTTTAAACCGTCAATTATAGGTTAGGTTATGAAATGTTTGGTCCAATTTGGGGGATTATTTTTAAAAGCTCGGTGCTTGGGTTTTATTGGAAAGCGAGTCAATTAGGAGTCTGTAAACATGCCCTATAGGTAAAAGATAAGGTAATCAGAAGAAGACGAAGAAGCTTAACAAGTCCCTTTAGGGGGAAATGAAAGGTTTCCAACATTTCGTACAAACAAGCGTACGCGAGGGGTCTGCTTCCCAAAGCTGCATAATCAAAATTGGGCATCTTCTTCCTCGACCGAGTGGAGCAGTGGAGAGACTGGTGTAGACAATCTCTTGTTGAGGTAGAAAAATCTCGCACCGCACCACAGGTACTCGGAGCAACAGTTTGACAGGCCTATCAAGTTAGGAAGCCTATGGGGTCTGCAAAGGATCCCTTACGATCGTAATGGAGTACGTGCCAAAACCTGGCAGGACGCAATTATGGGAAGTTAACCGGATGTCAAAACGGCACGAGGAAGGCCAAGATAAGAAATATGAATTTTCTCGCCCGTTTACAATATTTATTCGTCCATCAAAATATTGGCGAGAAATTATAGGTTCGTTTGGACGGTGGCGGTAGGTTTGGTTGGTTGGTTGGCTGACTTGGTGGAGCGGTGATAGAAGAAGAAGGGGTTCAAGCACAGCTTTATTTCTTCACACACCTTGAGGCAAATACGATCCGGCGGGGGGAGGGGGATCAAAGGTAGTTGGGGAATGATCAATGGTCGGGAATTATCACACAAACACGGTCGACTCTCTGAACAACTCGCACAGACACACCAACACGCCACGGCAAGTTAACGAAAACCAAACATGCGTTGTATATACACTCACCTTTTCTTTGTTGGAGGGACAAAATCAATCAGGTGAGGGAATGTTGCATAACACACGGCGAAGACAATAGATAAGTTGGTGGTGTTTTTTTAAAGAAGAATTTGTCTTTGAAGAGGGAGGAAGAGGTGGGTGGCACTTATGGGAACTCCTCCACTGAGGACACATGGTAGTCTTGTAGCGCTGCGCGGTGGTTAAAGTGATGATGCGGATGGAGGGGATGGTGGGGAAGGAGTTGGTCGTCCTCGTCGTCGTCTTCGGCCTCCAATTCAATCTCGGACATGTCACTCTCTTCCATTGATTCCCCTTTGACTGCGGGCTGAAGGCTGTTCCGCGACGATTCGGTGGAACAACTGCTCGTGGAGGTCTTGTGGGAGGCATTACCATGCGGTCCGCCACCGCCACCGCTGCCGCTGGTGCTTTGACTGTGGCCTTTATTGTCGTCTTCTTGTTGAACACGTTTGTGTTTGGTCCGGCGATTTTGGAACCAAACTTTTACCTGCGACAAAAAGTCCACCCAGGGACATGTTAAAACGAATGTGCAACTGTCCAACACCCTAAAACAAACAACACCAACACTTGACCGAGTCAAAGTTTGATGGGTTGTGTTGGGTGGTATCCCTGAAACATCGGGTCAGAAAGATTTCCAAGTTTGGGGGAGGGAGGAAGGAGGAGAGAAAAGAACGAAATACGCAGATGGTGATGACGATACAGAGGGTGCAAAAGTAAGCCGAGGGAAGTTCTACAAATTTGTTTCTCTTATAGAGACTTATGCTCGTAATGCTGATTAAGGAGAATGATTATGGAGGGAGAGGAGTTTTTCTATACTGCGTCATCATCATTCTCGGGGATGGACGCGGGGTTGGCTTTCTCGAAGCTGCCATGTTGAGCACGGAACCTTCATCCATCAGCTACTATCCGTCTTGGCAGTATCAAGCCTCATCTCGAACCATCGATATATGCTTTGATGACAGGGCAATCGGGAGGTACTTTATCATAGAAACGTTTATACAGATCCCAGAAAGAAGGGAAGTTATATAGCCAAGTACAAAAAGAGGACGGGGTGGATAAAAGCGATGTAGCTTCGGGGACTTGAAAAAGAAAAGCAGCTGCATCAGGGGTTCCGTGGTCTTTTTGTACTTGGCCTTTTTTCCTGTATTTGTGCTGTGTGTCTATTTGAGTGTTTCGAAATGGAAGGATGTGATGGCGTTAAGCAATCAAGCAGCTTCTTTCCCAACCAGAACGAAATCAACGGTGGAAGCCATAAGCTCCAAAAGTCCTGATCATCCTTATGTATTTTGAGGAGTGACGCACGGTCCTCTTTTGGATTGGAAAATAATCAAGAGGAAGAAAGGTGGACGGGTATTACCCTCACTAATCTTGCTACTTATCCATTAAACTGTGGTATTGCCTACTAAAAAACGTTCTGACGGGAAGCGGTGGCGATTCTAAGGATAACAAGGGTCAAAGGTATTGACACGCTCTTGAACTCACCTGGGTTTCGGTGAGGTTCAAGGTTTGGGCCAGTTGCTTCCGTTCGGCACCTACTACGTAGTGGTTCTTCTCGAAGGCGTGTTCGAGTTTGAGGAGTTGAGAAGGACTAAAGGCTGTCCGTATCCGCTTGGGTTTCCGGAACGGTTGTAAGAGGAATCCCGGTAGATCGGGGCCTAGAAAACAGGAGGGTTCTTGCATAAGCATATGAAGTTGTCTAGAGTTTAAAAGGGGCGTCTGGGTAAGTGTTACATACCTCCGGGGAACCGAGGGAAGAATCGTTGTTGTCGGGCCAGGAGCCACGGATACAACGGATTGGAACTGTGAGGAAATTGAGAGCCGCTGGCGGCGGAATTGGGAAACATTGGTGGTAAATTGCCTGCGCCTACCATGTGCGGAGGCAAGCCAGTTAAACCCATGGGCATTAGGCCGGGTAGGAAGCCAGCGGCCGCCGCCGCGGCTGCCGACCGGAGCGCCGTTTCATGGTTGCTGTACATCGAAGCCCGCATCCCGGCAAGCGGGTCAGCGAGGAACCCAGGCCCGGAATGATGGTTGGACATGACTGACATGCTATCGGTTGGCGTCGAAGCCAGGGATCCTGCGGAAGCCGAGCTGGTTTGTTTAAAAAAGTGATTGGGCCAGACACCGGTACCGGCACCACCACCACTCCCGACACCGGCCATCGAGGTAGGGATCATGCCTAACCGAAATAAGGCAGAAGGCGATGCGGGGACGGTAATGGGACTAGTGCTGGACCTCGGCGAGCCTGAAGAATTGGATTCCGACGTAGGGGATTCTTGGCGTTGGAACTGTGAGGAAGACGAGCCGTTTGACGGATTTTGAGCATGGGGGTTCGTTTGGAAGAGTCGGCGGACATTGGAAGGAGACACGGAGCTCTTTCGGTCGGGACGAGTCGGTGTGGGCTTGATAGGCCGATGTCTGATCTCGTTCGTGGGTTGCGCTGATTCTTGCTCGGCACTGAAACCGCCCCCCCTGTGAGCTTCATTGTTGTTGCTGTGACTGCTACTCATCCCGGACGCTTTGCCACCGGATCCCATTAAGGCTTCCGGAGATGGTAAGCCCACGATTGAGTCGATGGAGAATCCGATCTTAGGCCGGTAGGAAGGAGGCGGTTGGGCCTGTGGTCGCACTAAACCGGTGGCTGGCCGGCTTCCCAAACCTTGTGCAGGTCCGTCGGTGTGAATGTTCCCGGGACTTGGAGCTCGCGGCATCATCGTCTCGTTCCAGGACAGAGAATTCAAACTGTCCCAACTGTTTCCCTAACACTGTGACGGGATATACACAACAGCGACAACTCTCGCTGGGGATCCAAATTTGGTCGTCGTTCGTTCGTTAATTGATATGCTTGTGCTCCCCTCACTGTGGAGTTGTTCGCGTGGGAAGAGCTCGAATAAAACTGAAGTTTCAAACCATGACACCCCTCGGGCACTTTAAAACGAGATCTCTTAGCGGGCGGCCATAATTGCGGAGTACATCGCACTGATTGGGGGAATAATTATAACCTGATGCTGCTTTAATGTTACATTACTAAACATGTGGCAGAATGGATGCCACGTTCATTGTTGTTCGTAATTCCATTTGGGAAGTGAGCGCGGGAGGCAGGTGTGAGTCGTAGCGTAATGAAACGCGGGGGAAGGCCAACGAGCAAAATGTTGACAACACAAACAACACATGCAAATCCAACAGACGGTGCGAATGCGACGGTTTTACAAGTGGCTTCGCATTAGATTGACGCCTCCGTCAATTGAACCCTCTTGACACATTTCTGGAACTATGGACACTTTCGGGTCCTCCGTATCGACCTGAACATCTTTGAACGGTGGCAACGGAAGAGGTGAGGAAAAGGAGCGACAGAGTTGACGGAGAGGTGGTAACTGATAAGTATGGCTTGAAAGGGTCTAAACATTCGGTGTCACGCACTAAGGAGCAGATTACCCGCACTTGGAATCGAGTCAGCGAAGCACAATAATTCCCCCACCGACGTACAGTCTTTAGCCGTTGGAAGCTTCGACGGAGTCTGCGTTAACCCAAGTTTTTAGTGGCACAGTCACAGTCAGGGGGACTATCCACTAAGTATGCCGTGTTGAACTTGCGGGTTGCACGGCTGCCCCGCAGTGTTGTCTTACGACAGAGGCGGGGCCTGGGATCCGCAGGCTCCCTCGGATGCGTGGAAGAAGAATCCTGGCGCGGGCGAGGGTATATACACTGCCCAAGTTCCTCGTCCGAGCGAGTGTGAGGTCTATCTTCTCGCTCTTGCATATCCCACGTGGAATGCGAGGAAAGAGAGAGAGAGTGGGGGACACAGAGAGAGAAAGAGAGCCCGCCACACAACCCAAAACATGGACATAAGACACAACAAAAAGAAGTGCTACCCAAAGGGGCGGAGCCCTGTTCCGGCGCTATTCAGCAGCTTCATTGGTCCCCAAGAACATCTAATGGTTGATAGAAGGGCGGACCCCGGAGTGGCTGTTATTTGCCTAGGCCATGGACGGCCTTTTCTCCTCTTGAAGCCGTGGCTCGTTTAAAAAGCAGAAGCTTTTTATTCAACCGCTGTTGCCCTTAAATTGAAGCTATGCCCCCAAATGGGATGCCCGGGCGAGGGAAGTTTGTAAGGTAGCAAATTTGAATTCTTATCGAAAAGTTGGTTGGGCGGAAGACACAAGCGGACAATTGGGAAGCATTAAACAGCCCCAATGCACACAAGATGGAAAAGGGCACCAAAGTAGTGCCCACTAATCAAAGTAATGCCAAGTAATTTTGGTCGGCTACGGGGAACTTGCTCCCTGAGAACTTTGGGACGGTTTAAAGGCGAAGAAAACTGAGCAAGGAGGATCAAAATCAATGTGTGTCACATTGACGAATGTGCGGTGGCGCCACTGCATATTGCGCTCCTTATGCAGTAACAGCTTTTGCGTTAAGCGCGGTCGCCTTCTAGAGCATATGCCTTACCGAAAGCGTCGTTGGAACTTGGAAGTGCGCACAACCGTTACTGTTACCGCAACTCGGCAAGCAGGAAATAGCGTAACAAGTTTGGACTGACTGTAGCTTGAGTGACTATTTAAGGTAATAGTGGAAAAAGTTCGGGGACAAAACAGTGTCACTGCTAACGAAACACGAGGAAGTGCACTTAATCTTTGGAACTAAAAACTTGGAAATTAATTCCTTAATTCATGCATGTTCTACTGCGTGTGCACTTAATAGCATTAGGTTTATTTTTTAACATTAATGAGTGGATGGGTAGCTTTCAATGAATGCTTCATGTGTCGTCGTAATGTGCCCAGTTCTTGAATTGCAATGGTTAAAAAACTGACGAGTTATACAATTTATACAACACTGGATGGCTTATATATGACGTTTGATTGTATCACATGATTTGGAACAAGTTTTGGTGCGGTTACTGTACCCAATAAGCTGTATAAGTAGATAGATTGTTATGCTGGACTGTTTTAATTCATTGTGTTCATTATTTGGAAGCTGATTCAAACTCTTTCAGGGTTTACCGCTTATGTAATAAGAAACAATTATAATTCCATAACAATCATCCAGGAGATAAGTAACGTAACCTTTCTCTTACAATGATTCAATGAATTTTATGTTATTTAGCACTTTGGGTCGTGTACTACACGTTTAAGCGTCTCGGGCAAAAAGGAATATTACCATGAAAACTTACTACGATAACTATGAATTCTAATATTTTGATTCAGTACGGTTAGTACGTTAACAAGATCTTCAATGAACTTCAACAAATCCAAGCATCTTTTACTTTGGGAAACTTGCCCTATTGCGTAAGCAAGTCTTATCTCGTCGTCTGGTAATGTGAATTATTATAATTCGCTAATGGCCTAGTTCTACGTTCAGTATATCACATTCATAGTTGTCGTGCATATGGATAAGCTTCTTCTAGAAGGAAAATTTCATTGTTGCGTAGGAAGCGCTTCATACCGTGTCACTGTAGCGGAAAGGACTTCATGCTGGAATCTTTCATTTTTGCGTAAGCACATCAACAATGAAGTTGCACAGTGTAAGTCACTTGGAAACTCTTCTTTCTAACGCAACGGAACATTCGGAAGCAATGTAAGCTGTATTTAACTATATACTGATATCAACTAAATTAACTTTCCAAATGCTTTGCTGCTATTCCTGAGGCTTTTCGCCTATTGAAGCTAGATTTCACAACTCTTTTCACATACAATTCTTAAGTATGAATCTATAAATGCCCTCAAATATTCAGCACGTGCTACTATGATATAGACCATATAATGTTCACAAAGTGCCTTGTTTTATTTTTTTTTTAAATTACATTTTATTATTATTATTATTTTATTAATTTTACTAGTGTTTCGGGTTTTACGATAAGGGTGTTTCTCGAATAACCAATTTAAGCCTTATTGTTGCTTTAAATTATTATTTATGTGCATTATTACAGGCCGTTTAATTGAGGGTGAAAGGAAAAGAAAACGAGCGTTTGGTGAATAAAGATGGAAAAGCGGATAAGGTTCTAGTTCATCTTGACCATTGTGTGGAGCAGTGTAGGTCGTCTGGTTTCTTTCATAAGCAAACATTCCTGCTCCTTCTTTGAGCCCCCCAAAAAGCCTCTTGTAGCATATTTTCCTTTTCTTTCTTTAAAAAACTTTTTTTTATTATTTTTTCGCTCCTCTAAAAAAGAGGCAAGGTTACATTTTTTCTTGGCTCATAAAAGCCAAAGTTGATTTGTGAGGAAGTTTTGGGAAAATCGGAATGACGGGGGTTTAGTGGACCATGCAAAATTGCATATGCTTTGGCTTGAAACGGGATTCCTTTCTCAATGTTCCTTAAGGAAAAAAAGATGGAGGGGGAGTGAAACGCTCACTTTGTGTTTGTGTGTGCCAACCCATTTGTAGCAAGTGACGCGGAATCGGGTAGATCATAACAGAAAATTCCTACTTTTTCTGTGTATGACTTTCGTAGAAAAAAGGATCAATTGGAACAAAAATGTCCTTAAATTTTTCTTTGACTTTTTTCATATTATTCCTTTTGGGGGGGGAAGGCAATACTTAAAAAATCTTCCAAAATCTTCCAAATCTTCGTTCTCTAAATTCCTCCAATTTTTTTAACTGTACAGTATTTCTTTAATCGTCGCTCTTCATATTTCTTTTCTGACGCATCGTAGTGGATATAGAGTCGAGGGTTAGTCAAGGGTAGTGGAGCCTAAAGATCGAACAAAGTTATGTCAAATTATGAAGTTTTCTGGCCCCGCCCCCGCAGTGGGGTTTGGGGTGGGGAGGGAATAGATGACATAATAGGTTTGCCCATTAAGCACAAATGGTTCAAATTCCGGTCTTCTGGAGCAATGAAGTCTTCCAGGAGCTCTTCTTCAAAGGAAATCCTTCGGAGAAGCCAAGTTCTGCTGCCCCGATATTGCTAGTATAAACATTGCTGGGCTAGAGTCGTGTAGTGAATCTAGCGATAGAAGCGCCCCCTCAACGAAAAAGAGAAAGAGAGGGGTCCTGAGAGTTGGGAACACAAACTCCCGGGCAATGGAAGAGTTCTGTTTCCGTTTTCCGGCGAGAGAGAGCTCAAAAGGGACCTCTCCCGTCTAGTTGATGGCCGCTCATAAGCGAGGCAAACGGGGCCGTGCAGGAAATCTATCTTCTGCCAAATGGGACCTTTATCTTCTCCTTTTCCAGCACGGAATGGCTCACTTTCTTCTATTACATTTTCCCTCTTTCTTTTATTGGACGCCTTTTGTCTGCTTTGCCAAGAAACAAAAAAGGGAAAGTAAAAATATATAAAAAATACAATATAAAAAACATACTAAATATAGTCTAAAAGAATACAAATACGCTGCAAAACATCCTAAAAACACCTTTTAATGGAAGCCTTTTCATTTGAGTAAATTAGACAAGTGTTTGCGGATTAATTCACATGGATTAATAGATAGTAAGTTCTTAAGAAGAGTTCCTATGAATTACATGCTAAGTTCACGAGAGATTACTAGGAATGGGTTTTATTCGTAGTATAGCTAATTTTGTAGTATATTTTTAGTTCATTGTTGTGCATATATATACGTATCTGTACTAAGAAGTACTAGTACTAGGAAGCTTTCATTGTTGCGTCGAAGCGTGTGATGCATAAGGAACAACTTTCGTATAGTTGTTTAAGCCAATGAGAAACGCTTCAAATGCGTCAACAGTGAAACTTCGTGTGGGTGAGTCAGCCTTAACTTCTGCACAGTTTGACGTCACTTTCTGACGTCTGCTCTCAACGGTCAGTTTATATCAGAAGAAGTTAGTTTGAAAAGTTGGTACCAAACTCTAGAGTCTGAAAATGATTCCTTGCCAGAAGATGTTCACTTAAACTTATTCTGTTAAAGCGGCTATTTACTCCAACTTCTTTTAAACTGAAGGTCTGTACCGTTCACTTGTAGTCCACCAAGGTCCGTAGTTCACTTAAAAATCTTGGAAAACCTTGAAATGGTTCACTTATACTTATTCTGTTAAAGCGGCTGTTTACTTCAACTTTTTTTTTAAATTGAACATCTGTACAGTTCACTTGTAGTCCAACAAGGTCCGTTGGACTACAAGTCACTTAAATCTGGAAAATCTTGAAAATTTTGAAAATTTTGGAAAATTTTGAAAATTTTGGAAAATTTTGAAAAATCGTGAAAAATTTTGAAAAGTGTTGAAAAATCGTGAAAATTTCTTGGCAGTGAAAATGAATTGATGCTAAAAAAAATATTAAAAGATTTTGAAGTAATTTGAACTAGATATTTGCAATTAAAAGGATCCAACCTACGCATTGATGGAATCTGCGATCTGCGGAAAGTTGAGCTCGGAAAAAAATGGAACGAAAAAATGTAAAGGGAAAAAATGTAGAACGAGGTAGAGAAGAGAGTTGTTTGTCAATTAGCTGAAAACTAATGAGACAAGGTGGTGTGTGTGGGTTGTTGGAATCTCACCCCAAGACGAGTAAAAATAAAAGGCATGACAGCCTTTAACATTGGAGAACTTGGAGGGAGAGGGAGGGGGGGGGGAAGGATGACCAGTTGTATATGGTATATATAGTTACCCCCTGTCCCCCGCCTGTTCTATATAGTCTTTAGTTGGTATCCATCTATCTTGTCCTTTAGTTGTCACGGTCTGCTGGAAGATCCAAGAGACCTCCCGCTAAGTGCAGTGGACGTAGTGGACACTAAAAGCAGTTTGGGCTTTGTGTGAAAAGACAAAAGCTCCCGTCCAATGCCTCTTCTCTACTTTGGGCTTCCCAAACCCAAAGATAGACCGAGACCGAGAGAGAATTCAAGCGCCAAAAGAGAATAGAGGAGTCAACTAACCATAAAAGATTGTTTAACTTGATGAGCTTTCTCCGGTACTCTGGACACAAGGGAGGAAGAGGTGGTACCCACGGTGAGTAGTATAGAAGTACATGTATTACCCAACCTATTAGAGGTACTACATGTACTGTATGAACTATAGGCACTTTATTGAGGCTTACTAGGGAGCAAATGGAAGAGTTACAGGGTTGAGGTACTGCTGGGTACTTTTTTTGGTGGGTTACCTTCGCTGCGACTCCGTGATAGTGAAGGTGAATTGCCCCCTACCGTGCGAAACCACTTAGTCTTGTCCCTTGTTAAAGTATTGGGGACCGCAGCAGGGTGTCTTTTTCTTTTTCTGTCTTTTTCTGGGGTAGACGTTTTTGTGTCTTTTTCACAAAAGGGCAACTGTCTTTGGAAGTAAATGGTATACAGGGAAATTAATGCAAGAAATGTCACGGAAAAAGTGTAACACGGAGATGAATATCTTTGGGACAGGATGTTATGTTCTTTATCTTAATGGAATTCTACTTGAAATAGAACGTTGAAATTTCAAATAAAACTTTCTTGTATATTTTATTTATTTTAAATACGGTATTACTTTTGTTAGCATTCACTCGAACAATTACTGGCATGGAAAATGGAATAAGTTGGATAACCTGTGAAGATTAAATAATTAATTTTTGGAAAGCTGTAAACAATTTGCCTGTGTTACTTATGTCCGAAACGTGTCCAAAAAGAATAATAACAAGAAAAATTGGTTCAGTTTTATGAGAAATTCATGAAAATTGCATGAATGGGAACTTACGTGTTATGTAAAATTGTGCCAAGCTGTCATTTAAAATAATTGAGTTTAATGGGATTTGTTTTTTAGTTTGTTTAGAAATTGCCCAAAGTAATTGTTGAATTACTTTTTTTTAGCAATATCGAAGCATTGATAGTAAATTGCGAAGTATGTTTACAGCTGTTGGTTATAGCTAAGTCTGAAATTCCCAGAAATAGAAGAATTGGAAGATAATTTTGATTTCGTAATTGCGAGAATGATCCGCTTGTCAGTTTTGGAAGTAATTGCACGTGTATATGGATTCTATTGCGCAGATCCCGTTACAAGCGCAAGCGTGAAATTGGGGGGCCGTTTTGGGAACACTTCGCGTGCCTTAAACTAATTGTTTCTCTCTTTTAGACGTGGCCTGTACATGCGAGTGTAGAAATAGAGCGGTGAGAAGCACGTAATCAGTGAAACTATCAAAGCGAAATCAAAAAATCTCAAAAAAATTAAGCAAAATATTGTCAAAAATAAAGCGAAAATTGGGCATAAAATCTGAAAGCGAAAACGTTCTCAAATCTACTTTCATCAATGTGTAGCTTCAGATACAACATACAAGACAGCTTAGATGTGTTAGGTTTGAGTTTTAAAACGTTGGAACGGTTAGAATGGTTAGGAGCCCGAAGTTTGAAGTCTTTGTTTTCTGGTCAAGATAGTTTGAAATGTAAATTTATTTCAGATGGTAACATCTGGCGTGAGGTTCCAGTTCAAAATCTAGCCCACGATCGGGTGGGGTATACCAAAAGCCTTGTGCTTCTCGGTCGTTTGAAAATCGCTCCGAGATTAAGGTTTCTGAGGTATATAGCGTTAAGATATGGGATCGCATAAATTCAAGTCCGAGCCAAAACTATGAATCATATACCTTCATGTCAATTTCACTCAACATTTACTTGAAATATAATTTTTTTTTAAATCTCAAATTTTTTCTTATATATCTTACGAAACTTAGAATCAATCCTATCAAACTTCTTAAACTGTACACTTTTCGTGATCCGTAATTTTAGAAAATTTTTAGAACACTTTTCGTACCCAAAATCGGCATTTGGAATCGGAAAACCTTAAAATATGGTATCGCATAAATTCGCATAAATTCGGGCCCAGGCGAAACCATGAATCTTCATGAACTTGATGTCAATTTCACTCAATTTTATTTGAAATAACAACTTTTAAAATCTGGAATACTTTTTCCAAATTTTCCAAACTTCAGAATCGTTCCCTGGACAGTTTGATCACATGCTCCGTAACATTGTAAAATTTTAGAATCAGATTCTTTACTTAGAATCAGAATCGTACCTTAGTACGAAAATCAGGATTCCATGAATCTCAAGACTTCCATATTACTCTAGTAAATTTTTAAAAAGCTACATTTTTGTTTCCATCTCACACACTTCAGAATCATTCTGCAGACGTCTCAAAGTGTACAGTTGTACAGTTTCCATGATTTCTAATTCAGAAAATACATGGAATCGAATTTCACGAATCTTCAAATCAGGATTTGAAGATTCAAGTCTAACAGCTTCGACGTTATTCTAATACAACGAGGTTAAGGTACGGGTTTAGCGAGTTCTCCGTCAGTTGAATTAAGTCAGTTGAATATAAAATTTATCGCGCTGAAAGATTAGGGAATCGGCAAAGTGTGAAAGTTCAATTTCAAGCTTTTGCAAGTCCCCCAAAGGTCTAGTGTACCCTCGTTTAAGCTTAGATAAAGGACATTCATGTGACAGCAATAGCCGTTGAATGTCCGGCTAATTCGTTTCACACTTATAACGGCTACAAAAAGGTTTTTCTTTTCATCATCATCATCCTCTTCCAACCCCCTCGGTCTCGATCCACGAGTTCCATTTTAACAAAACCCCATATAATGGCTTCCCAAAGTGACACAATGGGGAAAGTTTGACTTGTTCAAAGAAAGGCTCTCTTTTCAAACATTTCCCATCAAAGTAAGAGGAGAGTCTATATAGTCTCTCTCTATAAACCCCGGCGAAGTTAACTTCATCAATGCTTATCAATGCTTGTTAAAAAGGGACCTGGGCGTTCCTCATGACTGACTCGACTCAATGCAAACTCATAAGACCCACGTCCACCCTTATATTACACCCTTACATCCTTCTCTAAAGGTCGTATGATTGGCGGACAATTGGTCGAACATTTCCTCCCTGAAATTGCCCTCCCATGTGCATCCATTGACTTTGGCCGGGCGCATGTTGTTAGTTACCAAAGAACCCAAGATTTTCCCTGCGTGTGATCCCTCTTTGGTACTCTAGGGTACTCTTGGGGTACTCCCGTGGACGGTATAGTTAATGCAGGGACTCGCCATCCAAAACGATCCAGAACTTTTATCACACACAAGACTATACAAGAGCCATCAACCATCACTTCCCCCGAAAACCTTCTCTATACACACTTCATGCTGTGCAGCTTTACGCACCCAGATTAGCGTGAACATTGGCCATTTCGTGGAGTCAACAAAAGGCAAAACGAATAGGTAGAGGATGTCCGGATCTTTTCCCTTTTTAAAGCTCAATCGACTCCCTCAACCCTCAACTCCAAACCCCACTCTACTATCCTCGACTACTACTATCTTACCCAGTGTGTTGTGTGATTAATAAGAGTTTTGTGACTCTTTTCCGCGTGCATCCACCCATCAAAGCTTTTTTCCCTTGACTTGATGTTGGGAGGAGAGAACCAGTTATTTAATAGCAGAGCTTTTGATAGAGGATGGTTGTGCTATTGTCATGCAAATTGCTTCCATTTGAGCTTTTGTTAAGGGGGGAAAAATAGAGAAAGAGGGGAGTCTTATTATTCTTCGAAAAAAAGAAAAAGTTTAACCGACGCTTTGTATCGATTAAAAAACATTGCTGATACGCAGACGCCCACTTAAGAGGGATGTGACGGAATGCAGCCACCGAGTAGACAAGAATCTTAATACATTGATCCTTAAATTTCATAATTTATTAATTTTTGACAAAGAATGCTTTATAAACGCTCCTTCCAGAACGGCTTTAACAGGATTCCAAGACCGCGTTTCAGGATCTTAATGACTATATTGGGTCTATTGTAATGCTAAGTGGTGACTTTAAGCTTGCTTTTAAGTCTTTCTATAGGTTAGTAAAAGATTAATTCTGAATCTTGGAAGATTCCTTGGTAGATTCGTGATGAGAAGGTTCCCTTTAAGTTATTATGTATTATTGTTATTAATTTAAGTTAAAAAAAGTTATTAAGTTAAGTTAAAAAAGTTATTAAGTTAAGTTAAAAAAAGTTATTAAGTTAAGTTAAAAAAAAGTTATTAAGTTAAGTTAAAAAAGTGTTGGCTCAGTTAGTCTATAAGGAAATGATGAAGTTAGAAGACGCGGATGCAACAGTAACACCCAAGCCGAAGTAGTGCTACAAGTCCGGCGCTCTGTAGTACTTCAGTGCATTCCTTCCCTTTTATTCGTTGTTGGGCGCCGACGTTCCTTGGCCCACGCAAGCCGCAGTAACGCGACAAGTCCGGACAGAGCCTTATGTATTATTCTTAAGTTATTACGTACTATTTATATACCGATCAAATTGACAAAGTCCTACAATGAGAGAACTGAAGGATTTGAATTCCCAACCCTTTTCGTGAAGAAATAATCGACGGTAGCAGGCTTAAGCCGCATTAAAAAATATAGACAACGTAATTAGGTTTTAAAGACAACAGGAATTTGTACAAGTATACCAACCCTATAATCTGTACAAGTGAAATAATTTAATGCAGAAACGGCAACGAACATCAGCTCACGCCTAAGATGAAATTTTTTAAAAAGGCAATAGGCATGTTATAGCATGTTTGAAACTTCAAACTTCAAACAATTCGTAAATATAAAAACTAAATTACTAACGCAATTCTTCTGAATTCTTTCAATGTATTGACGTTAGCAATCATTGTTATTCGAATTGCAGTTCCATCTTCGAATCATATCATATTGGAAAATAGTCATGTAATAATTATCTAATAATTTCATACTCTAAAATTGATGTCTAATTAGTACTAAATCATTCAAACAAACTGGAATAAATCATGAAAACCCTCGAAAATAAATTGGTCATAAAAATTCTTGTTTGGCCCAAAATTTTGGATTGCGAACCTTGCGAAAGGTATTTGGCATTCATCTTAACGGATTAGATAAGATACAAAGGGGGGTGGATGAAGTAAGGGTGTATATACAGTACTTGAGATTACGTCTGCATCACAAGTAACCATTGGATTTCAAGTGTACCTGCTGACGTCAATACTCAAACTGGGTAAAAAGTTTCTTTCTGAAAAGTGCCTTGAAAATGTGAAACATTTTGGAAATTTCAAGGTCCAAAATTGCGAACGGCTGTTATATATTACCTTCATCAAACTGTATGCATAGGAGCAATTTGGAATTTTCACAAAGGGTCTTTTAAAGGGGACACAGACACAGAAACACACCAAAATGCATGCGGTCAAACGGATGATCTTCACACAAGTTTCCGACACGTACCAAAAACCCCGAAAAGTCACCCAAGCAAACGAGAGACTGATTTGGAACGAGTTGATAGGTCCACTGATACGGTTTCGTGAGGGGAGAAAACTTTAACAACCAGCTGTATAGCTGTCTTAGAAGTTTGAGGATAGTAGAAGTATAGAATGGTTCGGTATCATATGAAAGCAATACCTACAGGAGAATTTGTAAGAAAGGCGGGTGGGTGGGTTTCTGGTAAGAATTATAATAGGGAAAGAAAAACACCCATATAGAGAAAAAGAATAGAACTCAAGCATATTCCTATGATAGACATGATAGACAACCCAAAAACTCCACCTCCCCCCCCCCCTCCGGAACAGGAAAAGCTGGACTGGATGGACCCACACACTTGACTTTTGGGACAAAATAAATCTCTTGAAAAAACCTCCCATGGCTCTTTGAATGCTTGTGAAAGCATGTGGATGTGTTAGTAGAGAGATGGATTAGAAGGTTATAAAGCCCCGAATTTTCATCTGCGCGCATTCCTTTTCAAATTTTCAAACCGCTAAGGATAATCCCTTTTGGAAAAGACCTCGGGGGTGGAATTGTGAACTGAAAGTGGTGGGAGAAAATTAAAAGGCTATCTATGAAGCGACAAAAGAGTGTAAAGAAGCTCAGAACATCTGCTTTGAACATCATCTCCGGAAAAGCCTTTTGGTTTCCTTGTGGAAGCATATCACCGCATATCATATAGCATCTATCACCGCTGATGGATTTCGTTTTTCCAAACTGCCGTGGGAAAAAAACGGGCCCATTTTGTCCTTCTATTTACATGTTTAAACTCCAGGAAGAAGCCGAAAATAGTTTGGAAATTTGGAAGTAGAACTGGAACGTAAGTTTAGCGTATAGTGAATAGATGGTCAACGTGATGGTAACGTTGTGGGGGTTGCAACAGTGGTCTCTTGCCAGTGAGTTTGGGGGCAAACGACTGTAAGGAATACTTAAAGGCTCGTACACATTCTATCGTGTCGTTTTACAGGGGGTGTCAAAAGGTCACCTGGAAAATAACCGTCGAGTTCAAGAGTTAATGAGCTTGGCAGATGGAGTGTGTAACTTCTTAATAGCGCCGCTTAGATTGGGTTCTATTTCTTGGACTCTTTTTTCTTTTCAAATCGAGTTTCTTGTTCTTTTTCTGTTGCGTTTTAAAGCTTTCCCCCGCTTTTCTAGACGTTACAAGACGATTTAGATTTAAGTGATTTTCTTTACTTGTAAATATGAGAAACGTCAACAGTGAATTTCGCAGTCAATGTTTAGAATAAATGAACCACAATTTCAGGAAGTGTACAAAAAGTCCGGTTTAAAATTAACATAAACCTTAGGTTGCTTAATGTAAACGCAGCTCAACGCATTTATTACTGGTATTAAATGTGTGAAACGTCAACAGTGAATTTCTCGTGTTCCGTTACGCTGACTTCAGCAGTGAATAGCCGCAGTGAACGGTGATGTCAACACTCGAAATGGCCTTATATTTACAGAAAATTCGACTTACAGTTACTAACATTTACAGCAATTTCTGTTAAATCCAAAAAAATTACAGTAATTTACAAAAATTCCCTATTTACAATAAATATAAACATGTTACATTTTTATTGTAAACGCAGCTTAACCGTCTTTACATTTGCTAGTAGGAGAAACGTCAACAGTGAATTTCTTGCTTGTTACGCTGACTTCAACAGTGAAAAGGCGCTGATGTCAAGACTCACAATATTCTTAAATTTACGGAAAATTCACCTAGCTTTTAAGAACATTTACAGCAATTAAATATCCAATAAAATGTGCTGTAAATAATTGTCCTATTTCCTGACTTACCGCCGTTTACATTAAGATTCAGTATACAGTCCATGTATGTGTCAGGATTCAACACACGACCCGATGGCGGTTAAAAATACGCACTATCCTTTGGAAAGTTGATTCGCTGCAGATTTATGTTGGTTAATACCCATATGCATAGAAGTGATTTGCCTTTGGAAGTTCATGGTTTTTTTATCCAATATATATGGCGGCTAATGAATGGGTGGAAGTTATATACGCTTCTTTTCGGGACTTGGCTTTTCATTCTTGCCTTTACCTTGTTATATTGTTCAATTAAATTAATGATCTAAATTGACTTGCCCTAAAAAAATAAATAAAAAAATCTCTCCAAAATGTACTTTTCATTTAGGACCGAGTCGTTATTGGATATGGTTTATGTGTTGTTTTCTCTTCCCGAACAAAAAAGCTTTCGGAGCCAAACAGAAGGGGCTTATTGAAGTATTACAGAGGGGCTGGCCCTGTTTTTTGTTTTATTTTTGTGTAATTTTTGGTACCTTGCCATTATTTATCCTTTACAAGCGTAGAGGCATCTGAAGACGATGTTAATATGATGAGCCCGGTGAAATGCCGGGACCCCAAAGTGGTTGGTGGATGTTCCCAAGTCGCCCAATTCGGCGCGCTATGATGAGCATCTCCGCCCAGATCGCGTTGAGCCACCGCGTACACGGTAGTCCAACTAACCACATTCTTTTTATTAGATAACTTTAGGTTATAAACGGTCCGTAGAGAACCTTTTATAATACCAGGAGTGGCTTTTTTAACGTAGTTACTAGAGTCCATCCCTCGATGAAAACAAAAGTTCCAAGGCAACAAAAGGAAGTCAAAAAAATAACATGCGCCTTATCTCACTTCATTGTTTCCATAAATATTTTCTTATTAATATTGCCGGGCTTTTTATCGATAGAACATTGTACTTTAGGAAAAAGAGTTTCAGACCTTGCCCCGCCTTCTTCACGTTTTTAGTTGCGCACATTTATGAAGTTGCCGCGGTTAAAACCCCCCCAAGAACAAGAAAGGAAACAAGCAAGTAGATAAGTAGAAAGTAGTGGAGGCTATTGGCATGCAAATTTGATTATTATAGATTTTCCCGTTTCTTTTTGTTATTAAGTCAACCGTAAGCTCACTTCGGCAGCCAGTTAATTTCCGATAAAGTGTGGTTACATGCAATAGGTAGTTTTCTTTGTCATAAAGCTTTTTGCGCGGGGGGAAAGATGGCGGGGGGAAGCGGCAGCCATTACGTTTTTATCGGTATAAAGCGAGTCTTGGGTCTCAAGTTCTTTTTACGTTCTGTTCTGTTGTGTTGTTTCTTCTTTGGATTTTTCTGGGGGGAGGGGGCTTCTATATCGCTCTAACACAGTAGTTGAGCAATATAATAGGGCGGCGGGGTGATATAACTGGTAAATGAGTAAATCGAATGAAACGCTCAAACGCGTGCATATAACGTGACCCTAGGGAGATTTACCCAGGGCTCTGTATAAAACACCACACGACTTGCCAACATAACACCGAACATGTATACGTTATGCCCCCGCCCTCCGCCATGCTTTTAAGCTGTTTGGCGCGGGGTGTTATGTTGACGAGTCCCCAAAGTGCCATCTTGGTGGTTCCTATAGCTTACATTTCGGTCAACAACTTTTCTGCGGGGGATACAAGTTTTGTCGTATACTTTGGCTCGCTTTTGCCTCTTCGGAGAGTAGATCGAAAATTGAGAGGGGGAAGAAAGAAATCTCATCGAAAAATGCAAATTGGGTTAGAGTCATTCCTTATGCTTTTGTTTCGGTTTCATTGCCCCGTTCTTTGATCGTGAGCATTTGGAGGGGTTTGGAAGAAGGGGGGAGTAGGTCCTTTTTTTTGGCTGTTAAGAGAAAATTGTCCTGTCAGAGGTGAACAGGACAGACACACGCGAAATTATTGAGCAGAGAAAACCAGGACGAACGAAATCAAATCAAACGATCTAAAAACAAACCCATGGCCGCCATTGTTGTGACATGCGCGCTGAAAGCCAATGGAAGGGATAGGTTCAAGCAACGCGGCATGTGGCGTGAAACATGTCGCTTGCGTCAAACTCGAAGTCAATTGGAAAGATGAATGAAAAAGGTAGAACAGTTTAAGGAACTGATTTTTGGTGAATTTTTGCGGTGATTTATGGTTTAATTCAAAGAGAATGAGTATAGTCGCGATGTAGCAAATTTCGTGGAATTTCGTGAGTTTCGTGAAATTTTCATTCCGGGAGGTTTGTTTGGTAAAAGGATTTTTGGAATGTTTTAAAGCGCAGTGTTTCGGGGATCTTTACTGAAGTTTTGGAGAATTTTCAGTGTTGAAATTTTACAGGTTTTTCATTGTTTCATTCGTATTGCGATAGGGGATCTCTTGAATTTCACTGTTGGGGGGTTTTCACCGTTTGAACCTATGTATAGTTGAAGTTGGGTTTAGTGTATTTTTTTTTTGCTGAAACTCGTGAATTTCATTATTGAAGCTTCTGCTGACGTTAATTTCACTGTTTAATTTCATTGTTCCCGTTCTGAAACTTGAGCTTCAGACTTCCCGTTCAAATTTCACTGTTGCGACTTTCTTAGTGTTGCAGTGTTGAATTCATAGTTGACAGTTTGCTTAGTAGGTTGTGGTGGGATTCAATCTGTGTTTCACTGTTGCACTAAACGACTGAACGATGGCTACGACTGCACGCCAAGGCTTATAGAAAGAAACCTTTAAAAAACTCTGAAAGACAAAGAAATTTGAAACGAAACGACTTTTAGTTCTGCATGAAACTTTCTTGGAATTCGAAACTTAATCAAAATTAAAATTACAGTTAAATTCCATACCGGTTCATAAGTTATGCTGCACTAAGTGTGATGCCAATCAGTTTTCAAATTCTCTTCTTCATTGTAATCTAATTATTCTTTAAACTTCGCTGAATTCAGATTGTTTTGATATTCGTTAAACTGTCTAGTTCCTTGTTCTTCATCATCTGTATAGTTTTTATTACAGAAATTCAAATGAAATAAATTAGAAAGGATCAGAAATGTAATCAAACTTGAACTAAATAAAATCACATACATTTTCTTTCAAATGTAAGCCGAATCACATTAACCGTATCCTTAATTGCATCTCTGGAATGCGTTTCTGTATTCCCTTGGCCTCCCAAAGATTACAGTTTTAAGACGGGCTTAGTCTTATTATCTGACCGTTAATGATAATGGCAAGTAAACGAGTTGTTATTGATGGTTCCAGCTCGGGTTTTACTGCCAAAAGGTTGATGGGGTATTGTTACTTTTGCTGGTAACATACCTTGATTTCCTTTTAGCAGTAATTACTGAGAAAAGTGGAGGCCAGGCTCGCAGCCAGAAGGTTCTTAAATGACTGTGTGTTGTGTATACCTATCTATGAGCAAAGAAAAGCCGTTGAAAATTGTGTTTCTGAACAGAGGTGGGGGAGGGGATAGCGTTTGGAAAAGGGCTGAATGTATTGTTTATTTCTACGGGGGGCTCTTCTTTTTCGGGGAGTTAAAGAGAGCCCGTATCGTTTTTGAAACAAGATGGCAGAGAGTGGAGGGGCAAAAAGGAGAGAAGTTGGAAGACTTGGATGGTCCGTGCAGAAGCTTGACTATTAATTTAACGCCTTTTGAAAAGCGCCCAGTCAAGTCAAGAGAGTAGCCCGTTGTTTTTATAGAACCGGGAGGGCCACCTTTTTCGCCTCCGGGCCCAAGCACTTTGGACACTGATGTATGAGCCCGCGCTGGTGGGGCTTTTTGAAGCCAAAAGGGCCCAAACGATGGCTGCCCAGGTATATACAAAGAATCTTAATACACACACAAGTCAAGTCCATAAACCGACCAAAAGCACAACTCTTACCTCTAGTAACAGCTTAGAGACCTTGTGTCCGTGATCGTCCCCCTTTGTGGACTTTGACATGACCAAAAGACAAGACTGACCGACCGCCTGTTCTTCGGTTCGGCCTACGGCCCTCCAAAACTTTTCCGCTCATCTCTTCCCAAAACAAAAGCAAGCACAAATGGTCCGGCGAGCTTATAGAACCTGGCCATCATTGTAATTAATTGGATCCTTGTCGAGGTAAAAAAGATATGCCTCTTTGGGGAACAACCAAAACCTTAAGACCAGCTGTCTTCAAAGCGCCGAACGCAAGTCAACACAAGCTTCGGAGGAGCAGAAATCCTGGAAGAAAGATGGATGTATTGCTGCGAGTACAGGGGCATTCCTTCACTAACTTTCGCAGGCCTAAACGAAGCTTTCTTTGTGGGGGCCGAAGTATGGGTTCGAAGTATCGGCTCAAGGAATGGGCCAATTTAAAGGATGCAATTACCTCCCTGTCTTATTTACCGTTTTGGGGCATTAAAACAACGATGGGGTTTAAGACTCAAGACGTGTAAAGACTGGCAGAAATAGGTTTGGATTCTTCCCAAGTTCGGTGAAGTTTTGGATCAATCGGAGTCGGTGGGAGTCATTGGCGTTTTGGATCCGTACGAGTCGGTCGGAGTCAGTGGCGTTTTGGATCTGTCGGTCGGTGAAGTTTGGGAGTTTCCTGAAAAAGCTGTTGATGTTGGAGGAAATGAAAGACGAAGGCGGATTTTTTGAGTTGGTAACGATGTATGTACAGGACAACATGGCACGGTATCACATTCAAAAAGGAGTTTTTTCTCGAAACGCAAAAATAAAGTAAAATTGTACAGGAACATTCAATACGAGCATTATTGTTGAGGATGGTGAAATGAGAGGGGAATTTTTTTTCTGGAATTTTTTTTTTACATACAGTTTATTCTTTTACTTCTGGTAGCATCTTGGTGGAGGTTGGGTGGGAGGGGAGGGGAGGTGAGGAAGAGGGTGTGGAGCTTCAATGAGATGAACCTGGCATGTGAAGGGAGTGTTGAGTGGCTAATAAGTCATGGTACTCATCTTCGGAATCTTCGAGTTCGATGTCGGAGGAGACTTCGGAATCTTCGCCGTCGTGCAGATGGTCGAGGTTCTCTTGGGAGTTACGGTGGTAGGAGTCGTCGTTGTCCAACTTGGAACCGCACGGCTTCTTGGCAGGTGGTGGTGACACGTCGTCACCGTCTTGCTGCACTCGCTTGTGCTTGGTTCGTCGGTTTTGGAACCACACTTTGACCTGATGTGACGTAAGAGAAGTGATAGAGTTACGAACTTTGATGGATGGAGGGATCAGGAGGAAGAAGGGTTGAGGACGATCCCTTACCTGTGTTTCCGTAAGGTTGAGACATTGCGCGAGCTGTTTGCGTTCGGCGCCCACTACGTAATGGTTCTTCTCGAACGCGTGCTCTAGTTTCAGCAATTGGCTCGGACTGAACGCTGTCCGGATACGCTTGGGTTTACGGAAGGGTTGGAGCAAGAATCCTGGAATCTCCGGACCTGATTCATAGGAAGAGGAAGAGATGCCGTCGTTAAGCATCGGTTCAACACAACACAATACTCAGTATCGAAATTTTCAAATCAAAGAAGCTTAAGAGGAAGAGTCGGAATTTGAGAGTTAGTATTAGATTCTATACAGAAGGAGAATTCGAAGATTGGGTAAGTAAGATTGGGTAAGAAAAGTAAGTGCTTACCTCCAGGAAATCGAGGGAAGAATCGCTGCTGACGTGCGAGTAACCACGGGTACAAGGGATTGGAGTTTGGCGGGAATCCTGATAGCGGTGATCCGCCGAACAACATTGGCGGTAGGGCACCACCGAAGTGTGGGGGCAATCCAGCGTGAAATCCTCGGAAAGACATATCCTGGTGTTGTTGTTGCTGCTGCTGTTGAGCGTACAAAGCGCGGACTCCAGCGAGCGGGTCAAGAAAGGGTGACATACCTGGCGGTGCTCCTTGCCCACCGGCCGAGGCTCCTGCGTTATGGGGCCATCCTGGTGGGAAACCCGGCGGAAATACCGGACTGGTTGCTGTGGTGCTGGATGTGGGTGAAGGGGGTAACTCGGGAGACGAAGCTGGCCCCGAGTGCGTGGGAGATCCGGGCAAAGTAGCAGGTTCTGAATGTGCGGGACTAGGTAACCGCTCCGTCGACATGATTGCAGCGGGAAGTGACACGATTCTTCTGGAAGTGGGAGTCGGAGGTGACGGGTCGCGACGGTGGCTGTTGTTATGGTGGTGATGGTGTTGGCGATCACTGTTACTCGTGTCGCCGACGATGGCGTCGATGGAGAACGCGAGCCTAGGCCGGTTCATCTTGGGTTTGTCCGGGGTGGCTGCGGCACAACCTGATCCGGTCGGAGAGCTGTCCGATGCCGCCACTCGGGCCACGTTCTGTACCTCAAACGACGACCGTTTGTTGGCCTGCAACGCGTGATGGTGATGAAACGATAACTGGTGATGCAAGCTATTGCTAAACGGAGTGGGACTCATCGTCGTGGAACTGTAGCGGAGACCCACGGCCATAGTGTTAGTGCTACTCAGATCCGGGTGTTCTATGGCTGACTTCTGGGTATCGTTCTCGGGTCGCTCTGTCAACACAGTCATAGCCATACACTTTTCCTACGTAAATTCCTGTCGTCCAAGTAAATTCACTGAATGAGGATCAAGTTCCTCTGATTCCTAGGCACGACACTGTGTGGCTCGAAACTTTGGAACCTTAATCAAGAACGTTTAAAGCGTGGTAAGGTTCGTGAGGTAGGAAGGGCGAAAGGGTACCAAACTGAAACGTTCGGCAGCGACTGAGGGTAGAGACACTAAACGGCACACACCTGCAAGCTTGTCAAGGATGCTCGTGACTGAGCAGAAGCCGAAGCCACCGAACGAGTATTTCCCCTTGTTAGGCGAAGTGAAGAGTGTTAAACCTTTTTATCTGGAGGCAAGAATCTTTTGTGCGTGGCCTGCGCCCGAACTCGGTCACCCATTGGCGGGTGGGTCGGCTCACTTAGCCAAGCCCTCGACGAAGGTAAAGGAACCGAAGCCGGCGCGTTGGGGAGGTGTTTCCGTGAAGGCACCGAGGAGACTCCTCCCTTTCTCCAAAACCTTTGATACTTCTCTGGGACGCGCGTGAAATACCCCGCCCGTAAAGCACCGAAACACCGAGGTGCCTTGTTAGCTCTCGCTCCCGACAGCTCATGCATAGGCAATGATTGGAATGTGCAGTCATCCATCGACCCCATGTCAGTCGAGCCATTAGTCGAGGAAATGAGCCTTACACCCCAAGCACAGATTGTAATTCATAATGTCAGAGAGTATCAGCAACGGACTAACAATAGAAACCCTAATATATTTAACACCCTATCAAAAACGCTCCGGTAATGGAAAAAGAAAAGGTTTTAACGAAGTGGAGATTTTTATTTATTTTTGTTTTGATTGGGCTTCCCGATCTTCAATTTTTTTTATTTTTATTTAGATTTTTTTAGGGAATGGCATTTTTTACCGTTTGTCATTAAAGGCGTGGCCACAGTTAAGGGAACCAGACAACGCGGATGCAGCCACAAGACCCTTTTACAAGATAAGAAGCGTGTCGATACGCGTTGTGGTGATATATCACGGTTTAACAGACTGGCTGGGGCTCGAAGCAAGTTCGCGCGAACCCCGCCAGGATCATCAAGAGACGCGCGTCCCCACAATGAGGCGGGAATGAGTGTGAAATGCCTTCACCATGTTCTCTAAAGTAGGCGTATAATAGTCTATTTCAGAGCTTGAGTTGGCAAGAATGGTAGTCTATCAATACACTACAAAGGCTTGGCTGACCGTCAATACTTTCACCAAAAAAAGGGTCCTGAATGTATTGACGGTCAGCCAATACTTTGAAGCCCCTTTCCCAATGCTTTTGTTAAAAACCCTTCAAATTTTTTTCTTTTTTTCTTCTCGTTGGGCTCTCAATAGACCAACTAATTCGTCAGAACAGACAGGGCTAACCTGGTTCATTGTTGTCTTGAAGTCGGACTGCAAACCTTATTGGCTCGCGGCTGAGTCTCTGGTCGCTTCATTCCCTTTTTTCCTCGATACTGATCACTCTTTTGGGAAGAGCTGTGAAAGAGCCGAAGGGAGTCAAGACTTGAGCCGGGTGTCGAAGAAACACTTGCGGGGGGTGACATGGCCACAGTTTGAAAAGAAAGTTACAAGTTCATCAAAGGTTAGGCGAAAAGTCTCTCCGTCGACTGAGCCAAACGATGGGGGCTGGAGTCGACTCCCCTCCGCGTCACACACAAGCCAGCAAGGAACCTCGACCGAAGTATTCACTTCGTCCAAAGAGGGTACCATTTCTGCTTGAATAGTTTCCCAGACTGTGGAAAATTCCCAATTAGGCGCACAGAGCCAACTCAACTTACAGAGAATTCACTTGTCAAGAGTTAATACTGTACTTGGAGCCCCCCTGTTTTTCATTATTGGGAATTCCTTAGGGTTTAACGATACACGTGGAACGACAAGTGTGCCCTTTATTCCGGACCAAGCGAGCGTTAGGTGAGCCAATTAGATAATACCCAGTACTGTCTGCTAGGTACTGGGTATGCCATGTACTATGAAAATGAACTCAAATTCGTTAAGAGATCTTCCAAAGAATTTTTACATTTTAATTTGAAAAATAAAACCCTTGACCTTTAAGGGTTAGCCTTAGCACACGTCTTGCGATAAGTGTTACAGCATGAAACTAAATGAAAATGAACCGAAATGAAATAAAAGGCGTGTATGGAAAATTAGAAGCTAAAAAGTTCTTAAGTGGTTCTGACACCAGACTAACGAACCTCGGTCGGTTTTCTTAAGTGTTATGCGATCTCTTTTTTTCTTTTTTTAAGTTTGGAACTTCGAAGTTTACTGTGCTCGTTTAAGGGTCCACCAGAAGAATACTTAACGAGTTACAAACGAACTAAAAAGGGAATTTGCGGTCTTTAAAATCGGCAATGAAAGGGAAAACAGTTTCTGGTCTTTGTTACGGGTTCTACGGGTTGATGAAGATGCACCCATCCATCTTTTTCTGGATGTTCTGAGCCTGGAGGGGATGATTGGATGACTGGGTGACGGGATGATCCCAAAATGTTACAGAAAAGATTGATTAAAGTCAGGGATTTTGATGGATTGGACGGATTTAAAAGCTGAAACATAAACAGTCCAGTTGGTGGTTGAAGATTTGGGGCAAAAGTGGTTAAAGGGTGTTTTTGCAAGAAATGCATGAAATACATGAAATGCATGAAATAGCAGCTGTGAAAACAATTAGCTGGTTTAAATCTCACCCATCACTTGAGAAAAAGGGGGAATTGAAATGTGACACGACTGTATAGCAGTATGGAGAGAAAACCCTCTTCTCCGTGGTGGAAGCGACAAATGGTCACATCAAGAGTTTGTGGTCTGCTAAAAATCTTCGGGATGTTGAGGAGGAATGAGCAAACGGTTGAGGGGTGGACGGAGGGAGGGCAAGGAAAGCTGAAACCATTTTACCAGGAGTATTAGTCGGGTCAAAGGTTCATACTTGACACCGTATGGAAGTTAAACGGTGACAAATGTTTCCTCGATTCCCGAAATTGCAAGCTGGCTCAAGTGTCCTTCCAGTTCCAGCTCTGACTTTTCCGAGCTGTCGTAGATCCTTTAAAGGACTTATATGCTCCCTTTACAAGTCTACATTCTCTTCGCTAGCCTTCTGCAGAAGATATCTGTGTCGTGAAGTGCACATAAAGTATAATAAGCTTGGGTCACCACATAGAAGAGGGTTTTTGAGGAATCATATTTCCTGGAATTGAGTCGAAAAGTTTCAATGGACCACGACACGACACGACGTGAATTATATTACTACTCCACCAGCTTCAGGAAAATTACACAGCAGCCGATAAGGCTCCCAGAGTTCCGGAAACTATTCAAGGAACGTCCAAAATGGCTCCGGAATTAACAATAGTGTCGAGTTCAATAGCTTCATTAGTTCGCATGGAACATGTATCGTTAGCTTTCTCTGCTGCTCCGCGGTTCTTTGCGGTTCTCAGTGAGAACGAGACATCGAGACGCGAGGTGTATCCATAGGACAACAATGAAACGAGGGGTTGCTTGGCGGGCAAAGGTCTTCATTAAGGGTTTACTTCATGTTTTCACTAAAGATTAACCAAAACCCGTATTGCTAAAGGAAAACGGTTAGATGAATGTGTTAGCGTGGCATGTTTGGAGAAGGCTAATGTAATTATTATCGCAAGGTGTTATGGTGGAGGATTGGTGAAGAGCAAGAGTGTAGCTGTGAGAGCAGCCGAGTAAGAGATGGCGCGATTCATTTACAGTTTATACAAACAGCCGCGGGTGATACCATAGCCCGAGGCCCTGGTTGGCGTTACCAACCATGGCAAGTCATAAACTTCCAGGGTTTAGTTAAACGTACAATATTTCATTGTTTTTATCTGCAGAGCTATTTATTTACATAGTTATTTGAAACACGTGACGCAAGGTGGGGCTTGTGCGTGCAAATGGCTGTTGAAGTATTGGATTTGACGTGTTGAACCTCTCTTTGAGAAGGAATAAACCCCCCCCCCCCAAAATACGTGCAAATAGTTAACGTCCGTTCCTTTTTTTATTTCGTTTTTTATTTAAAGAAAACATGAAAGCCATTATTTTTCCTAACAACACGTTAGGGTTAAGGGTTGTGGGATGAAAAGAATGCAAGATATTTGAGCTTGGCCGAAAAGAAGTATGTCGTAAATTATGGCGATTTCCATAATAGGTATGCAAGTAGCCTGGGTCTGCATTGAGCGAACCCTTCATTAAGCATGCCATACACACTATCGATGCATAAATGAATAAAGGAAGAACATAAAAGCCAGGCTGGACAATCCCAAATACCCTAACCTTTTTTTGGATATCCATTAAATGCGTTAGAGTGCGTAGTGCAGTGACGTGAAAACAAAAAATGCCTGGTTTTACATGATAAGGAATCCGGTGAAAAGGAATTAAAAACTTTGATGCGAGGCTGAAAGGCATGGTTACACAAAAGGCGAACCTATACTGAAGTTAATGAAGTTGGTTTGCTAATGGGAGTGTATTTGCGGGGAAATGCCCGGGCCAGGGTTTGGGTGGCTGTTAACAGTTTGGGTTTGAAAGGCGGAGTCGGTTTGAAACGTTACAAGGCCCATTTGAGGGGGTGTTACATTACGTCAAGCTTTAACCTCCTGCTGAACGGTGTTCCGTTTCAATGGGTAATTAAGTTCAAACTCGTTCCGAACCGTCTTGACCACGACCACATATGGGATCGCTTAACCGCCCGACTGAAGCCATTGTAAAATTTTCCGACATGGGGAAATTTTTTGTGGCATGGAAAAAAAAGAGACGGTTTTTACGTAAAGTACTTTGGAACAGGAAAGTATTGAGCATTTAAAGTTATGGGCCAAAAAGTATTGACGGGTTTTTTCTTTAGTAATATATCTTGAGCGGCAATTGCGAACCTTATCTCTAATTATTCTGAACTTTCCAATGGAAGAAGTGCCAACTCACTAGCTAAATACCAGCAACATTAATGCGCGTTTTTTACATTCGGGACGACGTTTCGTGCCAGACCCAAGTGTGTTCGTACATAAATTATATAGTTTTGTAATAAAATTTTATGCGTTTTAGGGCTATTCGTGCGAGAGTGTGTTTGCTCCAGGCCTTATTTTTTGTTTCCTTGACTGACCATATAATTTTTTAGCATGATATGAAGTCCCAAATTGTATAAATGGATCGTATCTTTTTCAAATCGTGTATCCTAACTAATTTAGCAGGTTTAAGCAGGTTATTCTGGAGGAGTAGATAATGCATTTTTTCTTGTATAACTTTAACATTTATATTTTTGGAATCTGTAATTTTCTGACCATTTTGTTAGCATTTCCAAGCCTGGACTTGGCTGAATTTCAAAACTCGGGATTGCCTTTACTTATTGGTATGTGCCAGGTATACACTGCTAACGGTAACACTACACTGCGAACGGTAACGTTTTCAAACCGCGCCTTCGTTTGTAAAAGGCGCGCTTAGGAAGGCGTAGTAAAACAGTGCTAGTCAACTTGTAAACATAGGAACGTGAATGAGTGGCTAAAAAGTACAATTATTGGACTCAAGTAACAAACGCTTTTTCTCGCTATATTTAAAGCTTATAAAACGTTATTTATGTTATGCTTACTTCTAGATCGCTATTTAACCGTTTCTAACTTGAAACCCTACATTGAATGTGAATCACACGTGGCTTGGACGATTCATTGTTGCTTCCTCAACGCTCAACTCTAACGTGTTGCCCGAATAAGTTATAGTTTGCTCATTTAATATGACAGAACCTACAGGTAAATGTTGAAAATCAAATATTGCTGAGTGTATTAACGTTTACTCTGTCCAGATTCTTCAAAATCGCAGATTTCGACGACTGCAACAGAAAATACAACACCTGATTCTTTATTTCCTATTGAAAATGACGAAGAAAAGGAAGAAGATGCTACACTTACTCAAGACGGTTCGGAGCAAATAATCTTGGATGAAATGGCCGAGCTGAAATTGAAAGAAGAAGAAGAAGCTCTTACAGACGAGGAGAAGCATGTAAATTCGTTATTCCGTACTATTTCAATTTAATGTATTTTTTTCATGTATAGCAAAGAAAAGTTGATGCTGAGCGTGTTAAAGAAGAAGGAAACACTCATTTCCGAGAGAAAGATTTTGAAGCAGCACTTCAGAATTACTCCGCAGCCTTAGCAATTTGCCCTTTTGTGTTTCCAGAAACCAGAGCGATTTTATTTAGCAACCGTGGCACTGCCAAATTGAAGCTTGTAGGTCAAAATTTTAATTAACTTAGTACTCCGAATATTAATTAAAATAATTTAAAGGCTAAAAAATAAAAACAAACGTAAAATATTCGTATTTAGAGTGACACGAGCGGTGCCATTGAAGATTTCACAAAAGCCATAGAATTACAGCCAACTTATGTCAAAGCTCTGCTAAGGCGTGCCCAAAGTTATGAGCAGACTGATAAGTTGGATGAAGCATTGGCAGATTACGAGAAAGGGTTGGCTGAACAGCCTAACAATGAAGAAGCACTCAAAGCTGTTCAGGTAGTGTATTATTTTTGTTTTTTATTTTCCTTGAATTTTTCTTACAAGCATGTTATAAATTATCTTAATTTTGTTTCAGTCGTTAAAGCCCAGGATTGCAGAACGAAATGAAAAACTGAAGACAGAAATGATGGGGAAATTGAAAGACCTTGGCAATTTGATATTACGTCCATTCGGTCTATCAACGAGTAACTTCAATATGGTCCAAGATCCAACTTCTGGATCGTATTCCGTTAATTTTCAGAAATAAGTAAGTGTGCGAATTAAGAATGCTTCTCACCAAAAAAAAAACAAGTTTGTACTGTACATTTAACTTCTATACAAGATTTGGCTCGCATTAAGAAACCTTTAAGCAGTAATCAGTGTAACGTTAATAAACCTTTAATAACCCTTGTTAGGAACTTATGTGATAGAAGCTTGTTATTTGGTAATTGGAGTTGATATATCGGATTACATCGAGGCTGTAACTCCTTAAAGATTCCTTCGCTTCAAATTTAGCTCAGAAAAAAAGCCATCAAAGTACTACGCATTTTAAGTTATTATAGTAGGTTTATTATACTAACAGCTTATCTACGTATTGCATAAAAAATTAATCTCGTTCAATTTTTGAACAATTTTCTCGGAATTTTCTTTTCCCAGAAATCTCTCTGTCTACGCCATCTAGTAGCTTTTTAGCCAACTAAGTTTGCTAATTTATCCCGCGTGTCGCTTTGTTTACCGTGTAGCTGTAGAAGAATAACAAGAAACAAACCGTGGTCTTCTGTCGTTTGCCTTTCTAAATTGCAGCCACAAACATCTATTTCATTTAGCCAATTAATCAATGCAAAATGGTAAGTGCAACTTCTTATTTATTTGAAAAACTGAAGTACACTATAGCTAACTTTAATATGTATAATTTATTTATTATTGATTATTCTGATAATTCTGCCTTTTTGGTCCATTCAATTCAGTACCATAAGGTGTAAGATAAGTTGTAACAAAGTCATAGCACAAAGTCATATTCCTAATCTATTAATATTTTCAGTGTAGAATGGATATTCTGTATTTATGGATTTGTATATATTTGTATTCATTTCAGAGTGAGTTCAGCCATCCAGTATACCAACAACTGTCGCTTTTAAACGGCGAAGTGAATCGTATGGTACGTGCAGACTTAGCCAGCAAGCTCAGTATGATGAAACTCCCCACAGAAGGGTCGAAAGAAGTCTTGGCGAAGCGTTTGAAGCACTTTTACAAACAACAGCTCTTGGCCATCGCTGGAATTTCGCCTGATGGAACTACAACTCCCAGAAAACCTGCCAAGCCTTATTACGATTACTTCCTAGTGATAGACTTTGAAGCAACCTGTGTGGCCGATAATACTGTCGATTTTCCGTAACTACAATAATTTTCCTACTTTTTATTTCATTTTATAATAATTTTCATTCTATTTTTTGTGTTTTAAGGCACGAAATTATCGAATTCCCTGCAGTTCTTGTAGACTCAAGATCCAGGACTGTAGTGGCTTCTTTTAGAGAATACGTTCAGCCAGTTAAACACCCCCTCCTCACGGATTTCTGCACGGATTTAACAGGAATCGTCCAAGAAACGGTTGATAAAGCCAAACCATTTCCTTTAGTTTTAGAATCTTTCAATAATTGGCTCCTGGAGCAAGAATTAGGTACAAATAACACTTATGCCATCGTAACAGATGGTCCTTGGGACATGGCTCGATTTCTGGCTATGCAGTGTCAAGTAATGTCTATTTAACTTCTTACATTTATTTTCTCTTCAATTTATTTGTTAATACAAGTATTTTCTCTATTGTGAATTAAAATATCTTATAATAACGATTTCTTTAGGCAGTCAATCTTCCTATTCCGGCCTTTGCACATCAGTGGGTTAATCTAAGAAAAGTGTACAGCAATTACTACAAAACTGCCAGAGTACGAATTTAATTCACTTTCTAAAACCCAAAATAAAAATTATTATTAAAAATAAATCGAATATTCATGTTAAATGTTATTAGGTGCCTCTTTCTGTGATGTTAGAATTATTAGGCTTCACATTTGAAGGCCGGCCGCATTGCGGGCTTGACGACTCCACGAATATTGCCAAAGTTCTGTGTAAACTGCTACAAGTAATATTATTTCTCATTTTGGCCGAATGAATGTTAAGCTAAAGACTGGAAGTTATCAAGATTGTTCTGTTGTTTTAGGACGGAGCTCGCGTACGGGTTAACGAACGCTTAGATCTGAATTCTTTGCATAAGCCAAGGTTTGACGAGAATGGTCGTAAGTTGTTACCAGTTTTAACGGTTAGTGGTGAGGATTTCAAGAGAATGCGTGAGGGCGTGGCTTTGGGTGAGCCGAAGCGGTACAAAGAGGTCCGAAGAGGTCCAAAAACAACCGAAGTTTCTAAGCCTGAAGTTGAAGAGGAGTTAGTTGACGAAGGTGATGAAGGGTACGACTTGCAAGTTATAGTCAAGAAAGGAAAGAAGTTAAATTTCTGATGTGCAATGCAATGCTTTATATATTTGTTGCTGAAGAAGAAAATGCGCTTTTAAGGCTAATGTCATGTATTTTGGACATCTCAGCTAAGATTACAAGTTTACAACGTTCGAAAATCGTTCGAATTTTTTACAGGTATTTTGCACGGTTGCACGACAAAGAATTTAGTTTTTCGATTATGCAGTTTTAACGCTGGAAGAACTTGTGTCAAATCCGGAATTGCACCAATCTCTCGGTAATATAATATACCATATGTTAATGTTAATTTCCGACCTAATGTAGTTTACTTTAGGTGCTGTTTGGCGTTATTAACTTTCTGGTTTGAGTACTCAGAAAGAGGAGAAGCTCGTTGAACGATCCGAAATAAGATTTCTTGCTGCTTTCACGGTTATGTGCAGTTTTGTGCGAATCAGGCTTCCAACTCATCTTCAACAATTATTTAAGAAATTATAGAACTGATTAAGTACATTTTGTATTTACATTTCAATTATCAACCCTTGTAATGGCGTATTTTGTACTTTAAGGCAAGACTGACACAACGGAAGGGTCCCGATGTTCAGCATAGCAGCTTTTGACTTCGATTTTGTGTATTATTGTACAAGTTTTGAGAATTGAATGGAATTGTAACGCTTGTTTTCCCAACTTTTTAGTTTTCTCGTAGAATGTATCCCTCCCAAACTTTGTTGTGGAACTAGGTTTTCCAAATCTGTTGGAATTTTTATTATGTGACTTTTCTTAGCTCTAAAAATTGGATTCTAAAATTATGCAAATGAGATGTTTGGCTCCCCCTCCGGAACTCCTCATTTGTAGTACCCAAAATTTTCACCCTAAAGTAGTTTAAAAGGTGTCCTTTTTTGTGTATGAATTGTAATTTCGAAATAAAAGCGAAAATACGGGATTTTTTGATTTTTTTAAAAAAAAGTCCGCTGAAAGGGGTGCGGCCTCCACAAAACGGACGAATCCTATTGGTGGATTCGGCCAAAAACTAGGCGTGGCCTCTTTTCGAGCCAGGAAAGCTTTTTCAGGGCTTTTCTCCATAAGGAATAACGTTGTATCAAGGGGGTCCCCTTGAAAAATCGTCGAAAAATGAGAGCCTCGCCCCTTCCCCTGTTCCCAGCTCGGTTTCCAATTCTCGATATCCGAGCTTATGCTGCCGAAGCTACACAATTTCGAATATAGGGATATGAACCTCGCCGGGAAGGCATATGGTATACAGAAAGGAAGCCATTTTATTTTCGTTTTTTTCACGAAATAAAGTGCCTCGACCGGGTTACGAACCTGCGACCTTCCGACCACAAGGCTTGCGTCTTATACACTCGGCCATACGTTTATATTCTGAATGTGGTGAAACTTATATAAATACAATGAATGGGCAAAAGCTGTGTATATGGGTACCATCCATCTTTTCTTGGATTTATAAAAATGTGACGCTTCGCCTGTATAGCCAAACCAAATTGTGTTCTCAAGAAGCTCGCATTACTACATTATATTCCTTGTTATGTGTTATGTCAAAGGAATACTCAGTTTTTACGCATGGCGTTTTGTATTGTTATAGAAAGCTTAACTTTAATGCTGATGCTAAAAGATCCAACCAAGATAAACTACTAAAGTTAAAATGCGTCATTTCGGTGCTCCAGGAACTGTTATCGAAAACAGGAAGAGGAAGCGGTTCGAGATTAAATTGAGGGCAACGTTTCCATTTAAATACTGCTCAAATGTTTAAGACTTCGAACACCGTCTCTTTCTCGTCAGTACACGAACGGACAAGTCTATTGTAGTGAAGTTCACGTATCAATTCCATAACAATCCTAAGAAGTGTAGAACATTCACAAATCGTAATAATAATTCGACGTATTTTACATTAATTAAAACCCATCAAAAGACGCCTTTGACATGGAATCCGAAGTCGCCTTGATCCAGAACAACATTGTAGCAGAGAATGCACAGCAGCAAGTTCCGACATGTTTTACAGAAGCAGGTGGTAAGTGCATGTTCGAAAGTTTGGTTCGCCAGATTATTTTAGATGTTCAAACCATATTATATGTAACAGGTTCCAACAATGCTGTTACGATAAACGGGCAAATCAATGCAACAAATTCCACGTTGTACATCGGAACCCGTTATGAAGTAACAGGAAATGGTTTGCCAGCAACACCAGCAGTGGTGGATATCGACAATTTAGAGGTATTTCTCGAATTAGCAGGACTGAAACTTGTCCCACGTAAAGGTTTGCACTGTTCATTCCCTACAGTGGACCCAACTGAGACATTACTATAAGACTACCTTATGTCAAGCATCACCACTCCCATGGTACCCGGATTATTCTTGGGACATCGATGAAGTCTACACGGAGCTAGCGTTACAAAACGCAATTACGTCCAAGTTCGGCGTGGAAAACCTTTTCAAACATGCACACGTAAGTGCATTATAAAACTGTACTTCTCTGACAAACTCATCTAACGCATTCGATGGCCACTGTAGGAACATTCTCAAAAAGGTGGTAGCTACCGCATTCTGATCGAAGGAGACGCCGGCTTTGGGAAGTCAACCTTGATGCTGAAGATCGCTTCTGATTGGTCTAAAAGAGACTCAAACGATCATACGGAGTACACTAGTCCTTTTAGTATATTGTTTGTAGTAAAATTAGGCTACGTTGGTGAAGAAGTAAGTCTCCTTAGACACACATGTATCATCAAGGCTCTACCTTTTCTTAAATTTAAACCAGGAAGAAATCTTGAGTTACATGGAAAAAATTTACAACGAGAAGATGGACATGCCACTAAAGGATGTATTAAAAAGTAAAGCGGCAGCAGAGGTTCTGATTCTGCTGGACGGGTACGATGAGGCCAATACTAACACCAAGAAAGAGGTGGGAAGGATAATGATGAAAGAAATGATGAGCAAATGCCACGTGGTGCTCACATCGAGATTCGGACATGCACCCGATGCTGTCAAAGGTAAGTCCCTGCGTGTAATAGTGGGTGGTTTTGGACGTAGACAAGTGACAGTGGCAGTTGGCAAGTTCTTCATCAAGGCACGTCACTTAACCAAAGCCGATGTTATAAGCTGCATGGATGAACTGCGGCAATGGTTCAGAAATTCGGATAACCTACCTAATATCGATGATTTTAAAAATGTTCAAGAAAAGTACGAAGTACTGCCTGTAGCTCAACGACTCAGTTTGAAGCAATTCAAGCAATTCGTGTGGAAGGTACGAAACAAGAGTCCTTACAAGGAACTGGCTCATTGTCCACTGCTTTGCGTCATGCTGTGTTGTTTAGTCGACGAGTGCCCGAATCGTGAACTACCATCAACTCTCTCGGGTCTTTACTTCGCCATGATCAACCGTAACCTCTACCGCGCAGCCAGAAAGAAAGCCGAAGCTGCTGAAGAAGCTGAGGAAGAACAATGGGACTTGAGTGAACTCAGCAATCAGATCCTTGAAGGCCACGAAAACTACCTCCAAGAGTTTGGTCGTCTTTGCATCAACGGTTTGAAAACTAAAAACATGAGCTTCACCTTGTTTAACATAACGGGAAAGAAAACAGTGGCTAAAGCTACCGACGTCAAAGTTACTCAACTAATCGCGGCAGGAGTGCTGGTCCAAGACACCAAAGAGAAGAATTCTCGTTACCAAGTTCCTCATCGAACCACCGCAGAATTTCTAGCCGCCTACTATCTTATTAGTAGAGAAACCGACCAGAATATTTTGCAACATAGCTTATTTGACCTGTTTCGGCTAAGATCCAGCTTCGATGAAGTTGCGGCCTCACTGATAGAAATGGGAAAGTCGAAGTGTTTAGTCGACGCTTTTCTTTTCCTTAAGTTTCCTTCTAACTGCCTTGAAAATATCCCATTTATGAAAAGTTATTTCACCCAGCATGGTGCCGCTGGTACATGGTCCGAATTTGAACTTGCTCTGCCGAACGAGCTGTCCACCCGTTCTGAAGACTGGTCAGGGAGGGTACATGAAGTCACTTTTAGTTCAGATGAGCCTAGCCTAGCTCTGCTTGAACTGCTTGAAGAGTTCGACAAGAAGAACATTGGAGAAACAAACGCACTCCATTCCTTCTCAAAGGATTGCCTCGTTTCCCTTCGTGTGTTATCTATTAAGTCGTCAGGAAGTTTTCCAATTCAGTTGCAGACGTTGGTGAAGACTGGTGCTTCTTTTAAAAGCGTGGAATTTGACTTACAAGATCTTGAGGATTTCTCATCTAGCGGTCAAGAATTAGCTCGCAGTCTTCAGGAGCTTCTTAAGGCTGATTCCTGTCCTGTTCATTTGAGCTTTAAACTCATTAGAAAAGGTATGTTAAATTAACTGTCTGGATTGTAAAAGCTGTTTGGCTATTTTAATATTTAGGTTCAGTACTGGCCGTGACCGAGGCCATGCAAGAGGTTCCTGGAGCTTGCCGTCTCAAGCGTTTCGAGTTCTTATCAGGATGTAAGTACGAGGGAGCGCTATAGTTATTTGATCGCAGACCTTGATGTGATGTAATGAGGACGTCTCCAAGGTGATGCAGCAACACACTACAACTTACTCTTTGAATTCTTATTGCAGGGGTTGAGGATATATCACTACTATCGAAAGTATTGGCTGAGAAGTGGTTGTCTCACTTACAACACCTGGGCTTGGGATCACAGTATAAGGACATTGGGCACGTCTTCAGAACTTTTAACTAACGAGGTTTTTCTAGGGGAGCGGGGCCGGACGGTAGGTTTAAACCAATATTAAAACGACTTACGGAGCCTGGATGCAGTCTCACTTCGCTGCACCTCTTCAACTGTGACGAATTAAATGACGTACTCTCTAAAGAGCTGATGATGCTCGCCAGTAAACTTGAAACGCTAAAGCTTGACAACGTGCTTATAGGTTTCGAAGTGAGTAAGGAAAGCTTTACAATTTCACTTCACCGGAAACTTTTCACCCTCGCGCCTTCACCATTTTTGTGAATAATTCAATCACAATTCACCCTTGTTTATACGAAGCAATTCCTTTTTATTCGTATTACAGGTTACTAGAATCAGCAAGTACGGGGTAAGGGAAAAATGCTCTCTGAAAAGTCTTCCTCTTAAGAGAGTTCGAGTGTGGCTTATCACATCGCTTCCACCATCTGAAGAGAACAAAGAGCTAATCCTTGCTTTAAGAAATGTGGCACTAAACCTGGAGGAATTGACCATCGATAACTGCTCTTTTCCAATCGAATTGATCAGTTGGTTGAACCTATCCATGCCTAATCTGCGGACCGTCACAATCGGCAAAATCGAGAGGAAGACGCCAAACAATGGCAAGGAGGAGTTATATGCCAACCAGTTGTTGGAGGCCTTAACCCGAAGCAGTGGAGACAGTATTGAAAACCTTTCATTAAAATCCGGCTTTTGGGAAAATAGCGATGTACTGATGCTGCATCCGATCCGAGAAGCCCTGCAACGATGTCCGAGGCTGAAGAGAGTCAAACTGGGAATTTATGCTTCTTCGTATAAACCAGTGGCCACCATAGGTCCTGGTCCTTCAACTGAATTATCCTCCAGTGATATTGAAGCTTTGAAAAGCAGTAATATGTTCTTGGCTTTGCTTAAAATAGTTTTAAGTGTTCCTATGCTTCAAACTTTAACTTCTAAGTATTTCTTTGAGTACTGGGATGAAATTGGTACATTTCGTGCTATTGCAGACAAGGCTGAAAAACGGCCGGGAAAAAGATTCCACAATGAATGCAATATGTTAACGCTGGATGGCTTATCTAATGAGAATGCATGTGATGCTATGCATGTGTTTAGAGAACGAGGACTAGCATATTGCCTTAGTTGCGTAACAGATAAGGTGTACGGGCTTTGGTTCCCTTAAAATTCCCCAAGTTTCGTAATACAGTTTCCTGGTGTGTGAAGGTTATAACAAATTTTGTAACTCAGATGTATCACCGAGATATTAATGGGTTATAAGGTTTTAAGTTCGGGTTATGAAGCTAGAACCCTGGTTACAAAGTTGTGTTGTAAAGTTAGAGTATTGGACACGAAGATATAAAGTTTAGTTAAAACTAGAATCTGGCAATAAAACTAGTTCTCCTGTTAGGGGTCTAGAAATTAATGGTTATAGGTAGAAATTAAATGGATCTAAGATCTTGAGTTACATGGAATCAATGTACAACGAGAAGATGGACACGCCACTAAAGGATGTCTTAAAAAATAAAGCGGCAGAAGAGGTTCTGATTCTACTGGACGGGTACGATGAGGCCAATACTAACACCAAGAAAGAGGTGGGAAGGATAGTGGTGAAAGAAATGATGAGCAAATGCCACGTGGCCGGTGCTCACATCGAGGTGTGGACATGTACCTGATGCTGTCAAAGGTAAGGTCCTGCGTGTAACCGTGAAAGGCTTTGGCGGAAGACAAGATCCCCCTTCCCTCGAAAGCATAAATCTTCCTCTCCATTCCACTCCCGGAACGCGTTTTCTTTTTTAGTAAAGGATGACTGCGTTAGGTGACAGCATGTACTGGTGGAAAATGAAGGACAACCTTCACCCGAAACGCGACAGTTAGTTACGTGTTAAAGTAAACTGTAGTAAAGTAAACAACAGTGTCTAATCCTTACCCGTGAGATTCATTAAAGACATGCTGGAAGAACATGTGTCGACTCCGGCATCCACTTTTCACGAAATTGAAAAATCAAAAAATGGTTTGTTCGTTCGGCGCAGATTTTTGTAGCCATCCGCTTTGTTTGAAGGCCGATTAGCATGCACCAGAAAAGTTCATTGGAGTTCGTGGTTCATTATTAACTTTTTCAAATACTAGCTCCACCCACTCGCTTGCTTGTTTACCCACATTTATTTACCGCCCAACGCTTCTTTTGAAATGATAGACCCCAAATACCTCTTATACGACGATTCATCTGATCCTGAAGTAACTGAAATTGAAGAAGATACCCAAGCCGAGGTAGGCAATGTGTCTGTATCGTCTTTAAGTGTACTAGACCCTCAAGATGAAGTTAAAACTCACGAGTACGAGTATGAATTCGAAGCTGTGGTAGACAAAAATTATCATTCAGATTCAAACATTCACGATTCCACTTTAGACCCAGGTTTCCTCTCCCCGTCCCTAAATTCAGTCTCCAGCGTGTCTTCTACTCGCAAATTAGAATGGGATTCGGGGGCTGACGTCGGCTACGCCGAGAAAACTCCAGCTGGAATTAGTACCATCGAGCGGATGGTCCTCGGTTCGAGCGCTTCTCTACATTGCTCAACTAGCGCCACCTCTGAAACCATTTCTTCTGCTCAAGTATCAGACACGAAACGACATTTAAACTACTCAAATCCTTCTCGTTCTTCCACAAATCTCAGCAACTTGATGTGGCGCTTATCTTTCGAAGAATCTCTGGCCGAAGTCGACGAAAACCCTTCTCCACGTCCTAATCTCACCTCTAATCCCATTTCCGTCCCCAAATCTCACTCCTTGGATTCTCTGAATGCAAGAAGGAAGCGCAATTCGTTCCAGAATCAATCTCGTTCATATTCCCAAGATTTTGGGCCGGAAATGATGCCCTCTCACTGCAAAATTGGCACAACGGAATCCTCCTCAGGTTCGCAAGCCACGGTGGTGTATAATTCACCTTCCCGGAAGCTAGATTTCACCGCCAAGTTACCAGATTGCCATTCCCAGCACTCTGAGGAACATTTGGAAGCGCAAATTATTCCCGTCACGTCTTATCGCTCATCTTCAACCGAGCAAGAAGATAAACAAGCTCAAACCTTAGATTCGAAATCCTCCGATTTCGTTTACTATCCTGGTCACACCTTTCAAGGGCGACCAAAATCCCAGCTTTCTCTGCTGCAATCCACCAACTTAAGCCCTAATGAACCATCTCCTACGCCTCAATCAGGCAGAACATCAGCGATGACATCATCAACCCGTAAAACCGACGTAGAAGCGGAATTGCAAGTGCATCGTCAACTCAGAGACCATTTGCAATGCTTAAACGCGTATTTACACCGTTTGGAAGAAACTTACAAGTTATCTACTAGACCTGAGCTTCGAAAGCGACCACTTTCGTCTAAAGTGGAATATTATAACGAAAGATGTACCTCAGAAATGTCTAAATCTTCTAAGTCATCCATTGCACGCCTACCCGCCAAATTACACATCCCAGAACCTGACAAACATGAACCAAAACCTGAACAATGTAAACCAAACCAATCAAAACCAGCTAAACTGACCCAAAACACTTACACCAAAGTATCAGCGACAGCGCACTCGCAGAATATTCCTCCCAAATCAAATGTTCAAACGCAAATTGCTATAGAGAAATTACCTGTAAAGCAAAATTTACCAAAAAATTTCGCCAGTCTTCAAAACTCTGCTCCTGCAACTTTGATGAGCCAGAAACCAAATAATGACATGAAACGCGATAAGTCGATCGCAATAAAAAGCGCCAGTCCTAAAACGAATGCAAATCCTTCTTTGAAGCGTGTAAACCCTAAAGTTGTTGCTAAGAGTCAAGCGAGTAGTTGCGTGGGAACACCGCGTGGCAATCTTGGCGCCAAAACGCAAACACCTGCTGTACAGACAACAGACTCTTTGTCTAGAAACAATAACAGCTTTGGGGAAGTAAATAAACGGAACTATACGACAAGTAAGCCGAAGGCGTTTCTCGTGAGCTTGACTGATGTTAACGGCGCAAGCGACAAAACGGTAGCAACCTTGCAGGTATGCAACCTTGACCAATATGCCCTTTACCGAATCCTTTGAGGGTTTTTTGATAAATGTTTTCTCTTTTTTCCCTTGGGTTTTTTTCGGAGGTAGGCCGCCTTGAGATGCAAAAGACCCGATTTCATAGCTCGAGCAGAAGCTCGTTGTAAATTCCTGCGGTTTGCACGTGACATGCGCATACTAAAAAGTGAATTGCGGCAGGAAAAAATGGCACAGTTTGTCGTGAATTCGAGGCCAGTTCCACCATTATCCCCGTTAAGTAATGTTGCAAAAGAAATTTTGTTTGTTTTTTTACTAACAATTTGGGGTGTTAAAGAAATTCCGCGGTTGTTTACTACAAAGGAACTCAAACAGCAAACCGCGAAATGGGTGACAAACCCTTGTCCTTCGCAGTACCGTTTATGCGAAGTAAAGAAGCAACGAAGGATTCAAACCAACCAGGCAATGGCGAAAATGTACCACAAAGTAAATAAAAACAAGAAAAAAATATAATTAAAATTTATGTATTTTTTTGGAATAATATAATCCAATGTGCGTTCTGTTTTTCAATTACAGAAATTGCAACACCAAGTGTTGAAAGGCCACGTGACCATAAACCACAGTACCAGCGTGCTGGCGCTGTAATTCTGTCCAAAATATCTATACTTAAATACAATACCATTTTCTAAGTATTAAAACCTTGTTGCGTTTCGATAAATGCCATCTTTTCTTGGGTTTTTGGAGGAAATTGAAGGATATCCATGGAAACTTTTCGAATTTAAGAGAAGTTTACAGGATTTTATCTTCCTTACAAGCCTTTGTTGTAGAAAACGATTTCCGGAGGAGTTTCCGTGCCACTTTTTTCGATGATCTCTTGCTGCAACTCCTTTTCCAGGTATTTCAACGCAATGGGAGAATGTTGCGGAAAGGCAGCACAGGCTAGAGGTGTGGCAACTGCGAAGCATAAGCCACAAAGTAAGACTTGGAGGGGCGTAGACAACCAGGGCAGCTTCTTGAGCAAGCTGGTCTTGTCGACCTTATTCATCACCAGCGGCGGGAAAACTGGGAATACCATAAGGTAAATTGTTGTCAGGTTTTGGAATGGAAAGCCAAAACTCGTTTTGGTGCTCCGTACTCACCCATGCCTGGTACGGTCATAAGTATCCTTGTGGCAATAACCTTAGCCAGCCCCCATTTAGCCGCCACTCTGGAATAACCCAGATGATGCCCGTTGTCGTCGACGATGGGAATCCCCTGCTGGATTTCACTACGCACATAAAAAACAAGAACGTCGCAGAAGGAAAAAAAAAATTAAAATGGTTACAACTTCCTTGAAGATCGTAATTACCTCGATCGCATGGTTGGGACGCTAATACTGGTACCAACTGACACTGCAGCGAAAGGTACGAACCTACGTACTAAAGGCAGTGTCTAAAAGCGAAAATAAATAAAAATAGATAAAATAAACAAAAATGAAAAGTTTACAATGAAAATGGGCAGGAGGTTTACCTTGGTAATGTAATTGGCGGCAAAGAGGACACCCAAAGCCCCTGCAGTGGATAAAGCGTAATAACTTGTGACTTGTCTGAAAATAAAGTTTTACAAACATTACTTCAAATTTACATGAATAAAAAATGCGTTGAAAGAGGTTTAAAAGGGACTTACAAATTACTGACGGAAGCGTTTCCGTTGCGATTACAATAAGTTACCATGGAATTGAAACTGCGGTTGGCCCAAATCCAAAATGCTACCGCTGCAGTAGACCTGGAATGATTCATCATTGAGTACAAAAAAAATTAATGACGACAATTTTTTGTTGTTAAGGAAAAAGAAATGCGCATTTAGTTGTTATCGAAAAAGGAAAAACACCTCAGAACTAGAGCTACGATGATTCATTTTTGGGTATAGGTCGTTGGGTTGGTTTTATCGTTGAAGAGAGAAAAATACCTCAGAACCTAAACCTACGACGACGTGTCATAATCGCCGTGCAGGTCATGAAAACGAAGTGAAACAACAACCTTTTTCGTATCAGCTCTTTTCAGAACGTTATTTCCCGTTTTCATTGTTCCAGGAAAGGAAAACACCCCCCACTTAGTTGACCTTGGGGAAAAGGTCATTGGAAACGAAAAACACCCCAAATGTAAACATAGGCTAGTTCATTGTTGCTAGTCCTCCATTCAATATGCCTTATCTTTCATTGTAGAAGAAAAGGAAAGATATCTTCCCGTTTAAAACTATCCATAAGGTGATCGTTAAAGCAAACGTTAAAGTCAAGAAGGAAAACTTATGCACATGATAAAAAGCTAAATCACAGTTATAAAAGAAAATTTTCAACTAAAAAGTTCTGCTTACTGAGCAGTTGTCATGCATCCTGTTATCAACATGTTGGCGGGAACTTGGGCTGACATTCGTCCAAAGATGAGTAGTTTCTCGCCGGTGTCGGGATGGAACGCCGAGTCGTACATGTACTTGGCCTTCCAGTACTCATTGGACGTAATTCTGCTGTGCTCTTGATCTTTCCTATTTCGCACGTCAAAGACTCGATCAATTCTCCATGATGCGATGAAACAGCAACGGGTGGAATTGCCGGTCAGTTATTGATTATTCTTACCTGTAGAGGGAAACCACCTTCTTAGCATGGTGTAATTCCGCGTTGGAGTAAAACAAATTAAGTGGATTGGTTGTTTTCATAAAATAATACACTCTGGAGCCGTAAGTATTGAGATGACCGTCTGAGTCATCACCCACATGGATCGGTTCACTTTCATGCTCATCTTCGTGGTCGTGGAAATGAGGCCAGTTGGTATGAATTTGGGACTTCTTCGTTGAAAACATGAAAGCCATCTTATCTTTTCACTTCACTTTGCTACAAGTACGTGCGCTCTCGTAGGGCTCAGAATCGATACTAAAACCATAGCTCGTGGCAGCTCGGGTTTTGAAGGAGTCAAAGGGAGGTTGCCCCGAAGCAAATTCTTATGCAACCGAGACTAGAAGTGGTTTAAAACCACAACAGGCGAGTTTCGTCCGGCTTGTGTTTCATAGCCATATTTATTTTTCAACTAATGACATCATCCTGTGCATTAAACCGGTCTGCAATCTGAAGAATTGTACCAGCTGGCACGAGCTGGAAGCGTGTTTGGGACAGTTCCGTACTGAATCGGTTTCTTATTAGCTTATGTAAGCTGCCCGCGTTTTATTTATTTTTAAACATTCTCATACATGAAAGATTCGCAAACTGGACGCAAAGTGAATTAAACTGACTTTCGTATTATAGATTCTTGTATTTCTTTGAAAGGATAAACCCATTTGCACTGTCCCCAACTGGTTTTGCTTCCGTTTTACCTCTACAAGTTAAGTACACTATCAATGTCACTAGATATGTTAAGTTGAACCATAAACCATAGACGATCTAGATCGATACACCATAAGATGTTCGATTTTCGTTATAATTACAAGCCTTTGTTGAAGTAAACTCGAGTGGGTGGATTGTCTAACTTGTTAATGGCAGCTTGCAGTTCGGGCTCTAAACTAGAAACGGCAATGGATGCTTTCTGCGGAAACAAAGCGCAGCACAGAGGCGTAGCGAAAGTGAGGAGGACACCGCAAATGGCAACTTGTAATGGGGCAGGGGCCCAAGGGTAACGGACGAAGAAACCTTTGCGATCCAGATAGTTCATTAAGAAGGGAGGAAGCACCATCCCAGGGGAAGCCATGGCGATGCGACTAAAAACAACTTGAGCAATTCCGCTTTTGGCAGCAATAGAGGATTGCCCCAATTCCCGACCCTCAGCATCAGTTACAGGTACGCCGTTTGAAATTTCACTAGAAGAAAAGGAAAAAATATATTATTAATACTAACTAAAACCTAATTAAGCTAAAAGGAACTTACTGCATACGCATGAGAGGTATGTTGACACAATTGGCAGCTGCCACTGCAGCGAATGGCACGAAACGACCCACTAGAGGTGGCATAGACTGGAAAAGTTAAAATACACGAAGAGAATTTTAAGAGAAATTTCTAGAACTTTTAGCATAACATAAGTAATATATACATAGAACTTTACGATTTTAATGCATGTGTTTACGGAATCTTAAACAAAAAACCAAAATTTGGGGTTTATGGGATCTTTGCGTGACAATAGCTTGTTTACCGACAGAATTTCATTGTTTACACTTGAAACGAACTCGCTATACTCCCGTGAAAGCTTATAAATGACGAAAAATTAACTTGGTGAGTCATGATTTTAAAGTTTATGCATAAAATTAGGTTTAATATAAAATATCAAGATAATTTCAATCAAGAAAAATAATTTATACAATGTTAAACTCTATTAAATATTCTTAATGAACGTTTTACGTCATTGGGAAACGGATTTTAAGAGAAAGTATTGGTCAATAGGACTATACCACAACATTTTAATGACCACATCCCTTTTTCTGATTAACTTTGTTGACTTAATCAGATTTCCGGCATCTGATCTGGGGAAAGATGTGAAGAAAGTTTCGTTTCACTAGTCCCTTAACCTCAAAAGCGGTTCCTAAAACCTGACGTAACTTGTTAACTTACTTTAGTAAGGCTGTTTAAGCCCAAGGCAGTGACTAAAGCTCCACTAGTGGCCAGAGCATACGACGTAGCTAACTGCCTAATAGAATAACGTTGTTAATTACGAAAAATTCAACGGAAAAACATTAGAAAAGTGACTGTACTTGGTCGTGATGGGAGAATTGCCACTTCTGTTGGTGTAATTGACTACCGCATTGAAAGACTGGTTAAACCATTGCCAGAACACAATGGCAGGAGTGGTTCTACACGAAAAATATCCTTTTAGAAGGTTTTTTACTTGCAAAAGCAATCTGACATTCGTCTTACCGGTAGAAGGTCATCATGCAACCAGTAATAACCATGTTCATGGGGACTTGAGCTGACATACGACCAACAATGATCATTTTCTCGCCCGTATCCGGGTGAAAGGCAGAATCGTAGATATTTTTGGCTCTCCATAGCTCATCAACAGACAAACCATTGAACTGTCCTTCTTTCCTATTGGGAAACATGGTAAAAAAAATATAATAAACAAAAAAACGGTCCAAAAATAGTGTTAAGAAAGTTCTTGCCTGTATTTATCAACAACTTTTTTGGCGTTTTCAATTTCTTGGTTGGTGCAAAGCAAATTCAAGGGGTTTGTGGTAGCGAAAAAATGCTTTGCACGGCCACTGAAGGTGCTCTGGTCCCATCTTGGCTCGTTGATCTTGATTTGCGCTACGTCAGACATAACTGGCAACCTTTCAAAATGAAACAAGAAATCAGTAATTTTTTTGGCAACTATCACTATGAACGTCACGTTTACCTTGGATTTTCCTTCACTAACGAACCTATAGCTTAAACAAGAAAAAATTTGGGTAAAGCCACTGACAAGATTCTCCGAAACTTCGAAATCAAAAAACCAGAAATTGTCCGAAAAGCTGATATGGATCTTGCTTTGCGGCTAAGCTAGAAACCAGTATCAAGCGTTCCTTTCCCAGCTTCTCAGAACAAAAAGATACAAGGCAGAAGTCTAAACGCATGCATGGACTTTGTAACTACTCATCTGCTTATGGAAATTATGCCCTAAAGCAGTATGTTATTCTTCTGGCTCCAAAAAAGTAAGCAAACAAACAAACAAGTCACAAAGACCTTGAAAACTACCTTCAGATGCCACTCAAGGCGTATTTTACTATTTAACAGACAATCCTATCTCTCTTTCCAACACGAACGTGTTTAGCGTTAAGAATTACCTGATTTTTCCACTTTTGTTTACGTGTTTATTCTCTTTCCTGACTCTTTTCCCAAAGCACGTCAAGTCCCGCCTCCTGGATTTGCTATTGGAATTGAAACTAACAAACTCAATACTACACGCTGTAATCCCCTTTCTAATAAATAAATCCCTTATAAATAAACCCCTTGTACTTTAATCCTTCTTTGCTGATAAAATCTGCATACAATTGGTATAATCTCTCTTATATAATTAATTGGAAAGATTAAAGAAGCTTGTATGTTAAATAAACTATTTTATAAAGCCTTTTCAGCTGTTTTCGAGGTTATCGATAGTTAAGAAGCCTTCGATATAACGATGTAAAGAGCTATTTTCTTATTACACGTTGCTTGAGCTTGGAGGCGGGGTTTCTCTCCCGTGCATGCGTCTTTTTCCGGCAGTGTTCTGGCCACGAATTCCCCTCAGTTGGACCAGTTCTGTATAAACCCAGCGTCCGAAGTTTGGGCCAATTTGGCTCGTGAATCCCCGTGAAAATTCCTAGTATTTTAGGACTCAATAACCTTTCCACAAATCGGTAAATATCTGTCGTACTTGCTGGGTAATTCCGCTTTTTGTTACGTCCCAACTTCCGTGTTTTTTAACTGTGTAATAGCTATGACAGACATATGGAAGCGAGAGAAAAGCGAAAGAGTTTTCGTACAGACAAGCCGCTTCCCTTTCATAGTAGTAGCGTGGGAAGCGAAAACACGTGCAACGTAGCGTAACCCGTACAAGGTTAAAAGCAAATCACTAAAGCGCGTCTACTCGCTAACCACTCTAGCTCGCCGACACTCAATTCACTCGACAATTCAAATTCACACAATTACCCATCTTTCCTCCAGGAAATCTATTATAAACACGAAAGAAATAGTTTCTCGCTAAATATTCGCAAGCTGATGCAACAACGCCCTGAATACCGTGTAAAAACCCGTTAACGTACCCTGTGACGTCACGTAAAACCGCAAAGGGTGGGTTGTACTTCAATTGCAACGTGTTCGTTTGATATTCGGGTTCAAATCGACACTTTTTATAAACAAAAATGTACTTGCATTCCTTTTTAGTTGACTGCTGGTTTACAAAAAGAAGAAACGTGTTAAAAAAAATGGCGACTAAAGACGCGAAATATTCGGAGGTACCCCAAACGGACCCTCCCGCTCACGAGGTGATCACCCCGTCCACCCCCAAGAAGGGCGAAGGCGATGGCGCCATTCGCCTGGAAGCCAAAATGAGTTTGATGAACGGAGTCTCGGTGATCGTGGGTAGCATTATTGGGTCTGGTATCTTCGTGTCGCCCTCGGGGGTTTTGGTCCACACCGGTAGCGTCAACTTATCCCTTATTGTCTGGACCGCCTCAGGCATTTTCTCTATGATCGGCGCCTACTGCTACGCCGAACTGGGGTGCATGATTACGAAAACCGGCGCGGATTACGCGTACATTATGGAGACATTCGGCCCATTCATGGCTTTCATGCGACTTTGGATCGAAGCGCTCATAGTCCGACCGTGTTCGCAAGCCATCGTCGCACTTACTTTCTCGATTTACGCCCTCAGGCCCTTCTTTCCCGAATGCGACCCGCCAGATGAAGCCCTGAGGCTCTTGGCAGCCGTCTGCATCTGTAAGTGTCTTCAATTCACCTAATCTTTCTTTGAAATTCAAACCTCCAATCGAAGATCGAATTCGAAAAGTGAATTTAAAACTGAAGGAAATTTGAAGAAATTCGTTATGATCGAAGAAGTAAATAGAAGATAAGTCAAAGGCTTCGTCCTACGCCACACGGTTTAGAAAAAAATTGCATTAAAATCGAATAAATAATAGAAAAAAATATTAGAATTCAGGGAATAATTGGGGAAAAAAATACCTAAAAGGAGATTTGAAAAAAATAAAAAAATGCTTTTGTAAGTGTTTTTCGGTATAAGGAAAGCTGGTGTCATTTTACAAGGATTATCGGATAAATTGAACTCGGAAAATCGTTTAAATGACAGGTTCCGGTTGGTTTCGTGTGTCCTTTTAGGCTTCCTGACCTTTATAAACTGCTGGGATGTGAAATGGTCGACCTTCGTCCAAGATACTTTCACGTACGCCAAACTACTGGCCCTCGCCATCATTGCGGGTACAGGAATTTACCAGCTGTCAACAGGTAAGCTATGGGTGCTCCATCTTACGAAGTTAACGAAGATCGAACTGCAAGTTCAAAGGGACGAATTTGTGATTAAATTAGCGGAATTAAAGAGAAATAAACGCAGAGGAAAGTATGTTGGGAATCTTAGAATCTTATTAAGCTACGTGAGTGTCGCGTAACCTCGATTCGTCTTGTAAGTAATAGGAAACGTGCAGATCGGGTCCTTTTCCTCTCCTCTTGTTGTCTAGAAACGAACAAAGTTGCTATTTTGGGTACTTCGGTTTGGGGGCTTTAGTTAGCTTCCGCCGAAATAGAGAAAGAAGGAGATGAAATAGAAGGGGGAAAATAAGATAGCTTTTGTTATGCGTCAAACATGTGCGTGACGTCACCAATGTATCGATCAGACTTTACCCTCAAACCATGTTGGTCGGGGATGTTTTCCTCTCCCCGCCTCCTGGCGGCGTCTTCGGCGTTGGGCAGTACGCCATGCGAACGTTTTCTCTATTCCTAGTTCAAGGGAAGCCAATAGCCAAACGCAAAGAAAACAAAACAGCTGTGGAAGTGGGAGGAGATCCAAGAAGGACTGGCAAGCTGTCCCAAACAATTGTAATGTCTTTTGTGTTTATCCGATTGGGTACCTAAATGCCTTTCGTTAACCATCAGGTTCAGGTTGTTTTAAACAACGAAGGTCTTTTGAAACAATGAAGGGACTTTGCCAGCTTTTGCAAGATTATTTTCTTACTTTTTGTATTTATTTTTTGAGGACTGAGTACTTTTCTCTCACTTCGAGAAAAAAGGAATGTGTCTGGTCTGGGACCTACGAGATAATAGAAATGTCCTACAAGCCAGCAAGCCTATGTCGACCTGATGAAATGCCCTCGGGGCGTATCTGTCGGTTCCAAACCCCTTGAGCGTCAGTATTTACCGCGCCTCATTTGCAGTAATAGTATTCTTTGGCAGTATAAGCGTATGCTACCAGAAGCAATCCTATACAGAACTATTAGGTACTACACTAATAACGTTAAATGCTCGAGTATTATACTACATTAAAACTATACTAGTATTCTTATAAATAAATATCGTAGTTTAAAATACGATTCCAATATTGTTCATAATACCTTATTATTATTTTTAAATACGGCTTGTAGGTCTAAGCCTGTTACCGTCGTGTATTTCTTCATAAAAAAAGGGTTGGGTGTACAAATTAACTTGAACAGTACAAATACTTTTAGTTTGTATTATATTATATTACTGTATATTATATTATTATTGTTACTTTGTGTTACTATAAGAAATTTTAAATATTTCTATACTGTTATTTGGGGACAGTATTATTGTTTATTAGTGGAAAATTAGTTTATTTGCCCCAAAAAATGCAGATGTGTTCGTGTCAAAGATAACGTCTTTGGTTTTGAAACGAGAAGAGCGGGTAAAGGACCGGTTTAGGATATTATTACTGAAGAGCTCTTCATTTCAGTTGACTAGCAGGGGACCAGCAAGCCGGGGAACGGGAAAAGGGTGTAAAAGAGAAAGAGAGGGAGATCGAGATGGAGAGAGAGAGTTTTGGAATGTAATCGATCAGGGTATTTGGCTGGCACTGCGCGCAATAGGAATTTGGAAGTTTCTGTAAAAAAAAATATTCTTAGGATGAGTGCAAAGGGAATGTCTTTTTAGAACTTGGCGTAAATAAGTTTTTTTTTTTTTTTTGTTTTTTTTTTTTTTTTTGTTTTTTTTATAGGACATACCGAGCATTTTACCTTTGAAAATACCGAAACAGATGTCACCAAAATTGCGTTATCGTTTTACGCGGGGTTATTCGCCTACAATGGATGGTAAGTGTACAAATGAAGAATGTGGGAAGAAGCCACGCCCATTGTAAATGCTCATAGTTCGGTGCGCAGAGTTATATGATGATTCTAGGTTAATTTTAAATTTTTTTAAATTATTTGTGGTTTAAATTTCTTGCTCTTTCGTCTGTTTCTGAACTGAAATTCTGAATATGAATAGTAAGTGATTACACGTGAAGTTAAACGAATTTTACCTACTTAAGCTAATGAGATTAACGCATTACGTGTTAAGCTGCTTAGTTATAAGCATTTAATCGTGTTGCATAGAATGGCAGGATTGCCTAAATGTACTCTTTTTCTTTCTATAGGAATTATCTCAATTTCGTTATCGAAGAATTGAAAGATCCAGTGAAGAATCTGCCGCGCGCTATTGCGATCTCGATGGTTCTGGTCACGGTTGCTTACGTATTTACCAATGTAGCTTTCTATACCACGTTATCGCCTGCTGAGGTCCTCGGATCCAAAGCTGTTGCTGTAACTTTTGCTGATCGAATGTTCGGCAAAATGGCGTTTATCATTCCGATTTTTGGTAAAAACAAAAATATATTGCACCAATAATCCAAGACAGTCTTATATTCTGACTTTGATTTCTCTATATTTCTTTAGTTGCCATGTCGACCTTTGGAGCAGTGAATGGAGTGCTCATGACGTCATCACGGTAGGAATCAGGATTTCTTAAGAATTCTAAAATAATCTTTCTATAATTTTCTAGTTTAGTATTTGTTTTATTAATCCATTCTTTTAATTATCTCATATTTAATCTATTCAATTTGTATTTTTCAAATATTTCATGTATTAACTTAGGCTGTTTTATGCTGGAGCACTCGAAGGACAAATGCCCGAGATTTTGACCATGATCCAGATAAATCGATTAACTCCTACGCCAGCTGTAATCGTCATGGTAAGAAAGAAAATGCGAAACGCTTTAGTCATATTTCTTGCAGAATAACGATTTTTTGTTTTTTTTCTTGGACAGGCGCTCTTATCCATGTTGTATTTATCATCGTCCAACATCTTTGCCTTGATTACCTACGTAGGATTCGCCACTTGGGTAAAAATCCTTACAATTTAACTATTTTACAAGAATGTAACGAGTTTTGACATTCATTGTGTTATTTTTGTTTTTTGTATGCTTATTTATAGTTAAGTATTGGCTTGGCAGTCGTCTGCGTTCCGTATTTAAGATGGAAGAGACCTGACTTACCTAGACCCATTCGAGTCAATCTCATTTTCCCCATTATTTACATTATTTGTACCATATTTATCACCGTTGTCCCCATGATTGCCTCGCCGGTAGAAACTGGTAAGTCCCGCTTAACTTTTAAACTGCTTGCGTCTTACAGTCGACTTGAATCCCAGAACAATGATTTTTTTTCCACAATTTTCTGATTCACCGTTCAAGCGTTATGAAGTTCCAAAGTTTCCTTGACGTCACAAAAGGGACTTGGCGTGGCCACGCTCGTGACCGTGGTTAACGTTACGCTATTATCGATGCGTCAACAAATTATTTGTTTACTAGCTAGCTTTAATAAACAAAGCTCGGGTTACCATGGCGACTAGCGTGTCAACAAAGCCACGTGATCCCAATGTTTACTTAATTTCTTCGTTAATAACTTGATTACTACTTCCCGCATGATTGAAAGAAGCATATCTTTGGAAACTAGATTTTTTGCTCAATTTTTCAAGACAAAACTGCCTTTTGAAGGCTAATTATCCATGTAGAATATTACATATATCTAAATACGGCGTTTTGTGTTGTAGGCATGGGTTGCATAATGATCTTCTCGGGGGTTCCAGTCTACCTTATATTTATTTACTGGAAAAACAAGCCCAGGATAGTGCGAAAAGCGTTAGGTAAGTTGTTTTTGCGGTATCATTAATTGCGTTTGATCTTGATTGGATTCAATGGATGTTCTAAGGATTGCGATAATGAATAAGATTGTTGTGGAATTTTTTTTCATTTTTCTGTTTCTATATTTTGATTTGTTTGGCACGGGTGTGTATTTTAGATGAACTGACGATGTTGCTGCAAAAACTTATGGTTGTTGTAGCCCCAGAAAAATAGTGTCATATGTTTTGAATGTCATATAGCGCTGCACTTTCCGTCCATTTGCCTTAATTTGATTTCATTGTAAGTATACTTTACGTGTTTTTTCAGAAATGTTAGAAACATGTTCAGATATTTGTAGAATCTTTTAGAAATTTCGTAAATTGGCAACTAATTCTATTCCGCGTCTATTTTTAGTTGCTGCCACGCGGTTCTTGCAGAAAACAATGATGGTTCTCGGAGCGGATAAGCCAGCACAAGTCTGAAAATTACTCGTAAAGTAAAAAGAAAATAACCTAGCGATTCGAGTCAAAACCTTGTGAAATCTTCTTGGCATATAAAGTATAAGTTTTGCCTAAATTTTTATTTTTGTTGATCTCGCTCAGTTTCCATTGGAATCCAAGTATTGAGTTTTTGAAACCAGTATGTATCCTATAACTGTCTAATCTGCATACCGACTAATCTGTATACCAGTTTATATTCTCTTACCGTTTTTTTTTTGCCTAAGCTGGGAACTTTTCCAAAGGTTCTTATTATGGAGTGAAAATATGGAAGTTTAAAAGGAAAGTTTTTCGGTCTTATGGTTTTCTTCTGTTGCGAAGGGAGGAGCTTTGTGCTGTGGTTTGGTGTGACCCAATAAGAGCATACATTGGTTTGCGAGTACTGTGCAGTCTTCCATCATCCAAGGACGGGATACCTTTTATTCTAGGAAATATAACAATACATTATTTCTGTTCGTTCGTGTTGAGGTTCGTGGAAAACGTGTGTGCCCCTATATCACCATTTAGGATGTTTAGTCGTAAATAAGGGTGATGGGCTTATATGTGTATTTTTGTGTGATTGCTGTCAATCTGTCTCAGATATTCCATAGTAAGTTTATTTTTGTTTAGCGAAAACAAACACAACTGTTGCTTATTGGTCGCTGTTGCATGTCATATCTTCGAGAAATACACGGGATCAAAGTGCAAAACTGAAAACGAAAAAATCATCTTTGACCAACAAAATCAACTATTATACACTGGAAAGAAAGAAAGACTCATTTTCCAATCGTGTTTACTCTATCCAGACATATATTTGATCCAACTTCTGCAATTATAATCCGAGGTTAGGGGACACGAGCTTTGACAAAACCGCAAACACGACCCTCGTGGTAGAATGGTGTTGTGTGGTAACCGGGACCCGTTTTCAAGTAACAATAATCGCCGTGGTGTCCAAAGTATTGACAACGCGGGTTGGCGATGCAGACTCCTCCGCATTGTTCCGCACGAGCAGGTATCACGTCGAATATAAAAAAACGGTGGTCAAAACTGCAATTCTGGTCCCATTTTACTAAGCCGTTATCTCCATCTTTCCAGTCTGCAGCCTGAACCATTACGGTCGCCATCAGCAGAATCATTACAGCAAACGATGGAGATACCATATTCTTCATTTTGAATGGGCTTAACACTGAAAAAATACAATAATTCTGTATTATTCGAACCAAGAATTCCAAAMGCATAAACTTTAAATTTTGTAGTAAATATCGCTATGGTTTAGTATAAAATCGTCAAGGGTACTTACGTTTCCAACAAGTATTGCTTCAGTCAACCTTAGCTTAGTCAGAGCGTGCTACTGAAAGAGATGCTGAAGAACGTTTGGTGAATTGCTGCACAGTCCCCAGCATCTTTTATAGTAAAGCCGTAGTGGAAGCCCTTTCTGGTACAGTATATAGGTTGTATATAATCATAGGTTGTCATGCGGATAAATTTCCTTTGTTTTCTGCTTGCATTTGTTAGGACGAAACCCAACCGCATCCCGGGACTCCCAAGGTGACATTCAAAAACAGAAAATGGCAAAGGTTAGGAAGTGGGAGATGAGAGGATTTCCACCTAGATCTTTTACTTGATACCTCACAGGTCACCACGTATAGAAACCCTTTCCGAATGCAAGAACGAATCCACATTTCTGTTCGAATACCTCAACCTGCAACCTTACCGCACCACTATAAGGCAACCAATGCATTGTGTATTCTGCAAGAATCACTCCTACGTAAAAAGTATTATATAATGTTTTCAAAACACCATCTCTTGATAGTAATAGGAACAACATGACTGTTTCAGTTTTGCTATTTTTGACTTCTTTAATTTGAAAAATGTACATTAGCTTTTCACTTACATCGAAAGTGGCACATTTGGAAAAGTAATTTCTGACTACACGTACAAAGTGTACGTGGCTGTAAAATAAGATTATCCTGCTAGCCGTTTCATGCACAGAAGCAATGCTCGTTCACCATAAAACACAAGTAGCCCCCTTGTGGAGGCTATGGCGTAACACGCTAAGTTCCTCATGAGCGTTCTACAAGTTAATACTCTACGAACTTCGAACTCTACAAGTTATCCCACATTCCTTTAACAAGGTACTACTGTTTCATCAGAACTTGAATTAGTCATTACGTTGTCACTTTAGAACGTTAGAATTTGCGAACTAGAAGATATACAAAAAAGTTCTGAACTTTCTTCTAATAATACGAACTTTAAAGAAGAAGTCAGAGGCATTAAAGAAGAAGTCATTGGCATTTATTTGCACTATTAAGATTTGAATTCTGTATTTCTGAATTACAATGCTTCACTAATCGAAAAATTGGATTTCTGAAGAGAAATTAAAACAAATCAAACCAACAATAGACGCATATGTGTTACAGTGGAAAGAAAGAAAGTCTAATTTTCCAATCGTGCTTATACTCTATCCAGACATATATTTGATCCAACTTCTGCAATTATAATCCGAGGTTAGGGGACACGAGCTTTGACAAAACCGCAAACACGACCCTCGTGGTAGAATGGTGTTGTGTGGTAACCGGGACCCGTTTTCAAGTAACAATAATCGCCGTGGTGTCCAAAGTATTGACAACACGGGTTGGCGATGCAGACTCCTCCGCATTTATAAATATTTTGTATTGGAGTGGAAATCCTCTGTTAGTTTTGTAAACAGCTTGATGGAATCAGTAGTTATGCTGACGCTTGAATGGCTTATCGGATTTATTTAAAGAATAGACCCAGTCCACTTGTAAACAAAGCAGGCAGGCAAAAGAGGCTGCTATAAGACCTAAAAAATCTGGAGAAAGACGAAAAGAAAAGCTATAAGACGTTAAAAGACGAAAAGCTATGCTTGCCGGATAAAAACTATAAGACGAAAAATAAAGATGCATATCCTGAAATTTCACACAAATGTGCAATGACTTAGCAATGCGAAAAGATAGCATAGTTTCATAGTTCCGTAGCTTGTGAAACCTTGATGTTCAGCAAGTCATTTTATTCATCACCTTGAACTTGGCGCCGTTAACAGCTGGCTTGACGACAGACCAAAGTTTTTTTGATTTTTTTGCAGTATGCCAAATAACTCGTTAGAAGGTCCCAAAAACTCCCCCAAGCCAACGGATTATCCGTATTCAGGACTAACGTAACATTGCACAATATAGGATATTATCAGTATATATTTATTTAACAACCTGTGATTTCAAACTCTTTCAAATGGTTCAATTGACGTATGTTATTACGATTGTTATTCTCTCTGCTTTATCTCAAGGTAAGCTTAAATATTCTCATTTTTATTCATTTCATATCATGAAAATAGTGTAATAGAAATATAAAATGAAATCTCTTTTATGACCGTTTGAAGTTGGAGCTCGGGTTTGTAATAGGATTCACGAACATCTTTTGCTAGTTCAAGGGGAATGCTTATGCAAGACATTTAGAGCAATTGGGTTACATGTTTTTCGCAAAATAAGGCTTTGCGTGCAGGAATGCGGAAATATTTTATACCAATAAAAAATTTTATACCAATACAAAGATTAGTTCTATGCAAAAGCTAGAAACCCGTGCAAAGCAACGATGGTAACTATGGTCACTAACTTAGAATCAGGAGCGATGCGAAGGATCGTTCGCTTCAAGTTAATTAAGCTCGGATGTTTTTTGCCAAACACTCCATTT
>RJJA01000133.1:120498-138798 GCA_003724045.1 Lepidurus arcticus
CCTTTGTTTTTACTTGCATTTGTTAGGACGGAATTAACCCAACCGCATCCCGGGACTCCCAAGGTGACATTCAAAAGTATGGCAAAAGTTAGGAAGTGTGTGATCTACATTTAAAAAGTACATAATCGAACAGATTAGGAAGTGGGATATAAGACGGTTGTTTTTCCCCAGATCTTTTACTCGATACCTATATAGATAGGTCACCATATCTCGAGATAATACTTAACTTTTAAGTCGCATGTCTTTTATAGTATTATGCCGCACAACATTGGTGCGGATTCTATAATAAAGATTCTAATTAATATAAAGATTATATAATATAATTGTAGAAAGAAGAGTATTTGTGTATGTGTTGTGTATTTTTGTCTGGTCGTTCTTATAGTCTCTTCTTGGCAGCATGCGACAAGTTAGGCTAGTAATAAAGCATCCGTACTAAAGGTCAATCTCTTTAGAATCTACTGTTGCGAGTACTAAGTGTTCGGTGAAAATAAGACAAGTTCATAAAAGTATTAAGTCCAAGTAACTATACTTCAACAAATGTTCAGTCTGAATTCGGTGTGTATTTCCCAATATCAACCAATTTTACAACGAATTTATCCAAATCAAAGTGATAGCTTGAAGTCGTCTTTACCAGCATACTATTCTTTATCAATTGCAAATTAGTCGACACGAGATCTGACAAAGCCGCAGGTAGTTCCCTCTGCAAAGGAAGGAGTGATATTGGAACCAGGTCCACCCTTCAAGTAGCATTTTCCATCGCGGTGGGCGAAGAACTTGCAATGGCGATTGGCGATGCAGACTCCTCCGCATTGTTCCCCTAAGCTAGGTACGCGGTGAAAAGTCCCATATTTCGGGTCGTGAAGGTCGCAGTTATAGTCCCAGCTGATCAAGCCGTTGTCACCATCTCGCCAGGAATGAACCATTACGGCCGCCATCAGCAGGAAGAAGACACTAAGCGATGAGGATACCATGTTCATTGTCGGTGGACTTCAGGAATGGATCGGAAACCTATACAATAATGAAAAGAACCCATGCATTATGTTCTACCCAATGAGAAATGGGCTTAACACTGAAAAAATACAAGAATACTTTATTATTCGAACTAAGAATTTCAAACGCATAAACTTTAACTTTTGTAGTAAATATTGCTATGGTTTAGTATAAAATCGTCAAGGGTATATACTTACGTTTCCAACAAGTATTGCTTCAGTCAACCTTAGTTTCGGTCAGAGCGTGCTACTATACAAGAGATGCTGAAGAACGTATGGTGAATTGCTGCACAGTCCCCAGCATCTTTTATAGTAAAGCCGTAGCGGAAGCCCTGGCACAGTGTAACTATAAGAATCATAGGTTTTCATGCGGACAAATTTCATTTGTTTTTTATTTGCATTTGTTATGACGAAACCCCAACCACATCCCGAGACTCCCAAGGTGACATTCAAAATGTGGCAAAGGTTAGGAAGTTGCGCGATCTACATATAAAAAGTACAAAATCGAACAGCTTAGGAAGTGGGATATATAAGACGGTTGTTTTTCCCCAGATCTTTTACTCGATACCTATAGGTCCCCCATATCTTGAAATAATCTTTCAGACTATAAGAAGGAAGTCAATTTTCGGTCCGGATACCTCAACCCGCATCCTTACCACCAGTAACCCAACCTATACATGGTGTAGACTACCTTGTAGCTGTACGGAGCCTTCTTGAGTAAAAAGTACCGGATATTTTTTCCGAAACACAATCTCCTGATAGTAATGTAGCTAATGTGAATAGGAACAGCAGGAGAGTTTCCATTTTATTATTTGTGACTTTGTTCATTTGAAAAATGTACACTATTTTTTCACCTACAAGAAAAATAAAAATCGCACGGTTGGAAACTGTTGTTTCTGGGTAGCCTATACTCTATTAATGAGTAGGCCTACGTGGCGTTAAAGTTATCCTACGCGCCGTTTCATGCGCAGAAGCACTGCGCGTTCATACTACAGCCAAACAAGACACCGGGAGCCTCCTTGCGGAAGCTAGGGTGTTGCACACTAAGTTCTACATCCCTGATTCTTTTAGAATGAGCTTTAATCAGACATTCAATTAACCATTAAGTTATCAATTATAAGATTCAACATTTCTGAACAAACTAAAACTATAGAAAGAAAACAAAAAGAGTACTGGAACTTTCAACTAAAGTTCCTATAGTTAGATATAACATTTTTAAAGAAGAAGTCACAGAATTAGAATTTTTGACACGTATTCAAAAATTGCATCTGAATTAGAGCACTTTATTGATCGAAAAATGTAATTTCTGAACTATTTTGAGCAATATTCGTCTCCCGCGCAGTTGCTTCTGTCCATAGATGGCGTCGAAAGGTTGTTTTCCCCGTTTCCCGTTTCCCCTAAGGAACAAAAGATAACACGAGGTGACGAGAAGTATTGCGTTTCAGAAATTAAGTGTTGTACGCTTATCTTTTTGTGGTCAAACTTTATCTATCGGGTAAGAATAACACACTCCTATGGCCTAACATTTTTACGACATTCAGTGTTCTACTACGTTACGGTTCTATATGTCTACGTTCTACTTGTACTCCATTCACAACTAAATAAATAACTTTATGCATTCTAAATCCTTGACGCTATGCTACACCTTTTGCGTAACGTAATCTTCCAAAGTTCATTCCCGAAGGATTCTTTCAAACCTAAACATGATACCGATAATAAGCTTAGCGTGTGTTTATCTAGCATAAGCTAAAACATCCTACCAACCAATAAGTCATTCCATTATTCACGTTACCGTGTTATATTCAATTTCTACGATTCTTAAGACAGTTTTGTTTATCTTCCATATCCATGCAAGCATTTTAGAATCAATAACGTGCCACGCTGAATCTCACTACTTCAGTACTGCCCCACGTCACTTAATCGTGCTTAAATTGCATTCCTTTACTGTGTAAAACGACGCAGCAGTCTTCATTTGGTCTTGTTGTTAAGCTTTAAGTACGAGAGTGTAGTGTAAATAAGGAAAAGTAGTTACTGGGCTTTAATTTCTTAAAAAATATTATTACAGAAGGAGATATGCCTAAATGGCCTTCAAATCAGTTATCCAACACACATCAGTTCCTAGAGCAGCGCAGTCTAGGAAGAGTTCCTCCATTGGGATTAGAAAATCAATTGCACCAGGAGCTGTACAGCTCCATGTTACCATGCAACACTTGGGATTGCAGCAACGATCCCAAATTGGGTTTACAAGGCGGCATATTCAACCTCGAGTTCTCTCCTGACGGGTAAAACTCGCTTAATAAACCTAAATCTTTTTGTTTATTCTCTAAAACCAATTCCTGGTCTTTTTTGTCATAGGAAACTCTTGATTGCTGCTTGTGAGCAGAAAAGTTTCGTTTCCTTTGATCCTTTGACCAGGAAAAGTGTCCATCATGTAATCCAAGCTCATTCCGACTGCGTGAATTGCGTCCGATTCCTCGATTCTCGCATGTTTGCTACCTGCAGTGACGATACCACAGTAGCGCTCTGGGACGTACGGAATCTCAAGTCTAAAATTCGCACCTTAAGAGGACATTCCAACTGGGTCAAAAATATTGAGTATGCCCGTGACGAAGGGATTCTTGTGACGTCAGGCTTTGACGGTTGTGTCTATGCTTGGGATATAAATAGGTACTTACTAATGTATTCCTCGTCTTCCCTGAACGTTCTTAAACTTTCCCCAAACCTTTCTGAACGTTCTGAAACCATTATGGATATTCCAGAGTCAAATTCTAATGATTTTCTTGATAGTTATACGGAGGAAGGAGTCAAATCCAATCGAGTTTTCTTCACAAGTGGTTTAATGCGAATGAGACTCTCTCCAGACGCTTCCAAAATGGTGATAAGCACGTCAGGAGGCTATTTGATGGTCATACATGATCTAGATTTGAAAAATCTTGCCACAGACCTCGCCGGATTCAAAGTAGTGCCGTAGAAAGTTACCATAAATTCTTAAAATTATTCTTTTATTCACTTTGCTAGCCCAATATGTATCGATTAACGCAGCTGAGACACACGCCCGTCCCCACTACTGATTTTTCTTACTTATTCAAAGCCAAAAGAAACCGCGTCGAATTTATTTCAGATTTTCCTAACGGCAACGACGCTGAAGTCATTTCATCCTTACAAATCCATCCGGAAGGCTGGGCGGTAGTTTCCAGAAACACTTCTAGTGACGACAGAACAGAGGTATATTCCATACAAAAAGTTTTTAACTTTTTAATTTTAACATTTTCCTTCAAATTTGTCGCCTTTTTGGAAAAAAATTTGGTAAAATTTTTCGTCTTTTTTGGAAATTTTTTCGTTTTTTGGGTAAATTTTCCTTCAAATTTTTCGTCTTTTCGGGAAATTTTCGTTCAAATGTTTACATTTTTGGGGAAATTTTCGCTAAAACTTACGTTGGCAAAAGGTCGTTTTCAATAGATTTTGTAAATATTTTTAGTGGAGTTGCGTACATGATATTCAAGAAAGGCCACGCAAAGCGAGGAAACGCAAGTTGAGTAGTTCGAACTCAAATAACGCTATGGTCGTGCGATCGTTTTCGTCTTCGGACGAAGAAACGACGCCCGAACATGAGCTTGAACCGTTGCCCGTGTCGGAACCCATGGTCCAAGTGCGGATCACCGCGCCGTTACGTTGGGAAGGCGCGACGGGCCGTTTCTACGTCCGCGACGCGAACGAAACAGTGAACCGGGAGCGCGAGCCACACTTGGAACTGCACATCCCGAGTGTGGAAGTAGTCGAAGAGCTAGAAAACGTTCGGCGACGCCGGAGACGACTCCTAACCTCGGTGACATGGGACTGGGTCGACCCGTCGTCCATAACGGGTCGGTTAAGACGCAGGAGAGTCCCAGTCTCACCGACGAACAACGCTCCCCGTCACGTACTCCCGCCATTCGCCGGTCCAAGCTATGCCAACGCGGCGAATGACGCAGCCGCGGCGCCCAGTCGCGCTTCCGACCGAACCGCTCATTTTGTCCGGGTCATGGCCGACCTGTCGACGCACTCTCCCTTTTTGTTCATGCCGCCCAGTCGCCGGCCGCCCTTCACTCGAGGTCATAACGCGGGCTTGCCGCCAAACTATAAGATCCAAGAAAACGTGTCGCGGTTGACGCACTACACCCAAGAGCCGAACGTGGGCCGGGGTTTCATCAAAGAACTCTGCTTCTCGCCCGATGGACGCCTCATTGCGTCACCGTTTGGTTTTGGAGTCCGCCTTTTGGCCTTTAACTCACAATGTGGGCAGCTATATGACGCTTTGCCGAGCAGTGCAGTCCAAAAGGGAGAAGATGTCACTCCTTTCTGTTTATATGAATTGACCACGAATATTTCCCATAGCAATGTTGTAGTTACCACCCGATTCTCGCCCACGCATCCGTTGATGGTCTCAGGGTGCCTCAATGGACGAGTGGCATGGCATCAGCCGGTTTTGTAAACAAAAACATGTACATAGCTTGGACATAGGAGAAAAGACAACAAAAAAGGCTTTTTGTTTGACGAATAAAAAATCTGGACTTCTAGACTTGACAATTCGGTTGGGAAGATATTTGGGGGAATAGGTTTAAAGGGAGGGATGCGAAGAGGACTTTTGTGCCTTAATGTGATGCTTTGTACGTGTGTGTGAACGTATGCATATGGCTTTAGCCTACTTCTCTTGCCCTCCCCTGCTGTGCTAAATTTGCATACCTTGACCCTATTCTCTTGCTTTTTGTCATTGTATATTCATCGGGGTTCCATGGAAAAGTAATGCGACTTGCCTTTAGTCAGGATGAAATGAAAAATATCACCGTGTGAAATGATTTACGGAATTTGATCAGTCTTTCTTTCTAAAGGCCCAACCCTGCAAACTCGTATAGAAAGGGTCAGGAATTATCTGACACAGTTCTGAAGTTGTAACAAGACTTTCAAGCTGAACGTAATTTGTAAACTTCCAAAAGCAAAACCCTTTTTATGCTTTCAGGACCGACTTGGTCTTAGACCAGGTTTTTATGCTTTCGTATTTGGTACGAACAACCTTGAGCAAGTCGTGTTTTGGGAGCAGGACCATCAGACATGTGGTCTTTTATTACTTCGGAATTTTACTCAGAAAAAAAACAAGGTTCAGTTCGTTTATGTTCATTCCCGCTTACTCGGACATGAAAGTGAACTTTCTTTTTATAAACTATTCTAGAGCTTTCTGAGGCTTGCTAAGAATCTATTACTTAACAGTAAGATTTTTAACCCGTAATCGTAAGAAAAAACAGTTTTAAGTGCGTAATTTTAAGAGCTATAGGAATAGTCTTACAAGTTTAAGACAGTGTTATTATGTGTCGTTTAAAGGTGTCTGCTGTTCTCTGAGCTTTGGACAGGAAAACATGCATGCAGCAGTTTTTGTTTACATTATTTTGATAGTATTGTTTTGTTTGGATATTCGTATCTTAGCAAAGCGTAAATATTTAATTAGCACACTTTTAACCAAAGTCATGGTCACGGTGTGTTGGTTTCGATAAGAACCCAAACTTTCCCAACCCAACATCTATTTCTTAAGGTTTCTCTAAAGAATCTTCCGTCTGTACCATTTACGTAGCATATATGCTCTCAGAACTCATCAGAACAGAGAAGCTATCTAAAGATCGGAGAGGTCGGTGGCTCCGTTTGAGTTTAGGTTCATAGCTCATGGTTACGAGGAAAATGGCGCATAATTAGCCCGTCATCTCATTGTGGAATGAAGGAATGGAAGGAAGTCACGCCCTTTTTAACGCCCGCTCTGGTGAAAGGGATCGAGATCGATCAAGATAACAAGCGTTTTTTACGCTACCAGCAACGGAACTGAACTCCAATTTCAGTCTGGAGGCGAATTCCCACTAGGTCAGTGGGGCCGAACCGAACCAAGCGTCACTCAATACCATATTGTAGCGTTTTGGGCTACGGTACGGATACTAGGAGCTTAAGATTTGGATTGCCTACATTTTGTGGTTGTCTTTGTTATTGGGTGCAATGGAGAATCCAGTCTTGGGAGGCATTGAAGGGTAATTCATTGTTCATAAGCATAGGACTGTGGTTTTGCTAAAAACGTTTTCTTTTTCATTGTTGGCGGCTGCGTGCGTGATTACAGAGGCGGCGGGCATTCCATTATTGTGCTGTTTTCCAGTACAGGGAGCAAACTGATAGAATGCCCTGGTCCTTCCACGAACCATTGGGTATAGAACATTACTTTAGCGATTTTTTTTAAAAAAAATTTGCTTTGAATAAAATCATTGAGTCGAACGTAGTTAGTAGGCATGGCAGAGTGCCAGAAACGCATACACGATATGGTCCAAGAAGCGCTCCAAAAATCTGGATTGCCGCAAGATTTAACATTGTTGTCGCTGGTATTTTAGTTTTCCTATTCACTCCATTATAAACTCAATTATCTAAGAATTTGAACTTGATAGGGCTTATCGCTAAGCGGATGTGAGGACGAGGAAACCAACGAAGAGCTTAAAAATGGATTGGTTGCAAAGTACCCCAAACTTTGTCAGAAAATCTACATTGCTAGTGATACCATTGGTGCTATCGCTACCGCCAGCGAAAATGGTAACGGTTGTCCGTTTCTTATCACATTTTAACTTGATTTCGTTCCCTAATCTTGTTTGGTCTTCTTAGGAGGGTTAGTACTTATTGCCGGTACTGGATCCAACTCGCTGCTTTTGAACCCTGACCGGAGCACAGCTCGCTGTGGTGGGTGGGGTTATCTTCTGGGTGATGAAGGCAGTGGTAATAACTCGAAAGTTCCTTACTTTCTTTAAACAAGAACGGAAGTTAACTTATTCTCTTATTATAGCATGGTGGATAGCCCAGAAAGCGATAAAGATCGTGTTTGACGAGCAAGACAATCGTCGGCCACCACTTTGCGACACCACGTTCATCAAACAAGCCATTCTCAAGCATTTTAACGTCCGTGACACATTTGGCTTGCTGGATCACTTCTATACTAACTTCAACAAAGCTACTATTGCCGGTTTGGCAGTCAAATTAGCTGACGGCGCTATTCAAAGCAATGATGCTTGTTGTCGGTGGCTTTTCAAGCGCGCAGGAAGAGATTTGGGACAGTATGTGTCTTCCGTTCTACCATTTGCTCATCAGGTGAGTTTGGCGTAGTTTAAGACTTTACTTCTAACCTTATTAACCTTAATTATTTAATTATGTGCTAGACTTTGATTGATTCCCCAGGAGGATTACCCATAATTTGTGTGGGAGCAGTGTGGGGCAGCTGGGATTTGATGAAAGAAGGGTTTTTGGAAGGTGTGGTGTCCCAAAAGGGGGTTAAAACAGCCGCCAAACCTTTGCAAGAATTCACTTTGTTGCGACTGCAAAGTAGTTTGGCCGTAGGAGCAGCTTATTTGGGTGCCAAAGAAGCTAATTGGGATTTGCCGCGTGATTACAGTCAAAACGCGGAGATTTTCTATCATCATTCATTCCAGTAGTTCTTTATTCTGGTCATTTGTTTTGAAAACTGTTCCTTTTCAAAACGAGGTAAACTTGGCTTCCATTATCCAGAAGTGTTTAGTAAATAGATCATTTTTCTATGAGCAACAAATAACGAGAACGAGTTCAGTTTTGTTGGAAGTTTTGCACTATTGTATTTACTAAATCACAACTTCTAGAACCAACCTCAACCAACCGTTACCGTAAACAAAGGGGTGTTTCTTGATACAAATTAAATTATGCAAAGGAGATACTCGTTCGGGGGGAGAAAGTCATGACCAAAAAGTGTCAACTTGTTACTTGCGCCCGTTTGTACAAGATTCACCAACGAAAAAAATGTACAAAAAACAACCAAAACGAATTTTTGTCACAATAAGGAGAGGAAAAGTAACTTGTTTTTTTTTTCTGGAACCAAAAATTGTCATATATATCGCACGAAAAAGGCTAAATATGGATCCCTAACCATCACCCCAAAAAACCCGCGGGGTAAAAAGAAACAACTTAGCTTGGAAGAGATCACACTCATGCACTTCAAAAAATTAATTCACACAATTGACCCAATTCATTCAATCTTCAATCAAGTAAAGCACAAACTTGTCTCTCTCTCTTTTGCGAGATTCAGGCGTTGGCAACGGTATTGAAACGAGGTACAAACTCTGCTGCATCAGGATTCAATTTACTCTGCAAAATAAAAAACAAAAACAATTAATATCACTTAAAACCATCCGATGACCTTTTAAGAGTCTTTTATGGTTTAAAAGATTCTTTTTATAGTCTAAAAGAGTCAAGGGAAGATTTGAATTACCTCTGATGGTGTAACAGCGTCGTTTACTGAGAGAGATTCCAAATTGGACGCCAGTCCTTCAGTAGTTGCTCTGTTGTTTGAGTTATAAGCTGAAAAGCGTAATTCGTAATCGTCTTGTCTCCAATCTGAGGTTGGGCTTTGCTCTGATTCAGCCATGGCTTCTATGCACTGTTGCATTAATGCTTCTTCCTCCAGTTCTTGGAAAACCTTAAATCGAACAAAGCCAAAATTACAAAAATCGCTGTAAGAATCTACAGGAATCTTAAGAGAATCCTAAAGGAAGGTAAGGCTTACTTGTTGTTCAAACTCTTCTTCATTTTCCATCCATAAGTACTCTGAAAAGTCGCCATTTCTGGACGGTGATGTAGGTGGTTGTTGTACTACGTTCTGTTCATTGTTACTGTTCGTGTTCACGGACATGCTTCTGTTTGAGCCAGTGTTGGATGGAGATTCTTGATTATGGTAACCATTATCTTCTGGAGTTGGTGGTACCCGCATGATTGCCCTACCAAAAAGATGTCTTCTTAACAAAAAAACTTCAGAAAGTTTCCCCTTGAAAACTAGAAGTCGAACAGAGCACAAACTCGACCAACATATGCTTAGTAGAGGATTCTACCTCTCCAAAATGAACGTCAGGTCTAAAAACAGCTTAGTTAATAAGAGCTAAGGGATTTAACTTACGTGATATAAGGATTAAGCGTTGTAGGTTATTTCGAAACTTCACTCCAAGCGCAAATGCTTGCTGTGTAAGCTTGCAAGCCACGCAGCGTGGTCGACCCAGTTGACAATGCCGAGTGCGTGCCAAACGACTACTAGTACCAAATTAGGACTATTTGACCTCAACGTTCTTAATCCCTATTTCTTCCTCTTTCTTCCCCAATAAGCTTGTAATATTTATTTCTTAATTTATTATACTGTTATAATTTCATGAAAGCTCATTCTAAAATTGTTTGAAGCTGCATTTTCATTAAAGTCGTCGTCGGACGACGATTGTGACGCAGTAAGCAAAACACAGCGACGTTGTGTTGTGGTTGGTGAGCACAGTACAGTAGTGTCAGGGGTCTTGCCTTCCTATATTATTAACTCCCAGAGTTAAGTGCGCATTCCTCGCTTGACAAGAGTGTGACAGAAGTCGGGGATCGATCCTGGGATTTAGTTTTTGACACAATAAATAGATTAGGTCGCATAGGAACTTATCAGGACGCAACAAGTTTGAAAATCCAAGTTGGCGCTTGGCAACAAAGTTCCGAGATCCGCAGTTGTCTAGTAGCATACGAGATCACTGCGGACGTTTTTTGCACGGTTTTGAATCGGCTTGTCAATTTGAATTTCTTGAGGAAATTTTCAAACCAGAGTCTTACAAGAAAAAGGGTCGAAAATGTCCGGAGTGGCGAAACAAGCGGAGGAGAGTTTGGTTGGTAAGTTGGCTTTTTCATTGTTGCGAACTCAAATCGTTTTTTGATAATGTAAATGACATAACTTCACGTAGACATCGCTTGGTCATCTGTCCGGGGTGGACGTGAGCAAAAGCACGGGTTAATCGTGTTATTTGTGAGCAATCTAGGTGACTTCAGCTTTTCTTCGGAGTCTCAAAATAAAAGGAAGGCAAGTAAATTCGCAGAGAAACTTCCGCGTTCCCACAACTCTTTTGTGTCCATTAAAGTCAAACGCCTTCCTTCGCGTTTGTTTCAAGAACTTTCAAATCTTGGTGGAATTGACAAAGTTTGTCACCTTTTCATTCTTTTGTTCCAACTTCCTTTCGATACGATCCAAGGGGTTGCCTAGGGAAATGATAAGGGATCGGTTCGAGTTTTGTACACAAGGAAGTTGTAAAGTAAGCTTTGTACTTTGTACAAAAGTGCGACTTTACGCTTTGTTGATACGCAAAACCACGTGGTGGCCTTGTGACGGCGTAACACGCGAAGGTCGTTAGCCTAATTTTGCGTCTTTTGGGAGTTTTTTTGATGTCTCGCCGCCTGAAATAATAGCTTGAACCGTTCCAACCTAGACCACGATGTTGGCGAGTGTCCAAGATTCGCCTTCCTCGGCCTACAAAGACCAGTTCACGCCCTTCAGAGGTTTCAGAAAGGGGTAGGGCAGTGACTCGACAGGTTAAAGAGAAAGAGTTTGCGGGTGGAACTGCAGCGTATTTAGATAAAGATGGGTCAGTGACTTTCATGGATTAAACGTTTGTCTTAAGTAGTTTTAAGAGCTCAAACGGTGAATTTCGGAGATTTTTTACCGTTAATCTTCTGCGTTTCTAAGATTCTAAAGCTTAGCAATTCAATTCGCGGTTCAGCGGTTCCAAATGTAGTAACTTTTAAGAATACTCCGTTTAGTCAGTGTAATTACCTTCCAGTTGGTTGAAATGAAACTATTATTTTGAAGCCTTGATTGTTTTGTTTGAAAACAAGGATCTTAAGTGGCCTTAAAATTGTTTTGATTGCGAGTTTTTAAGATTGTGTGGTTCTCGAACTTATTTATATTTTTTGAAATTTAGAATCTTGGGTGGAAGTAAGTGACATATCGTTGAGTCCTGTTCATAGTCCAGCTCCGGATCGAGGAACTCCTTCGTTACCTTATTTGTCCAATGTTGCTCCAAGTCAAGAATACTTGCGATTGCTCCGTGAAGCGCAGCGAGAAAGTAATGCGTCTTCAGCGCGCGTGTCTTTGGCCTCGACGCGAAAGAACTCTCCGCATAGTTCGTAAGTTAAATGCGTCGTCATTTGTGATTCTTTGCATCTGGAACCCGTTTTTCTGTGCTGTAGACCCAAATCTCCGCCCAATAGTCCTAACAACGAGCCTGCGACAGAGGGAGAAGAATTGACAGGCGTGTATATTAATTATTCTTGCAAGGTGACTTGACATTTGTGTTTGAATGGCTGTAAATGTAATTTTTTTTTATTATTTACGCATGTAGGAGGGATTGACACCTGTAGAGTCTCATACGGATTGGGTTTGGGATTGGAGTAGCAGGCCTGACCAGCAACCGCCAAAGTAAAAAAAAATGTCCTTGTTCATTTGTGGGTTTGGTTTGCGATCTCCGCTGTTTTTTTGCTAACAGAAAGGTATTTTTGTTGCAGGGACTGGAAATTCAGCCATCCAGCCCAGGGACAAGGTGGAGTAAAGCGCAAAGCGTATTATTCCATGCGTTGTTCCAAGATTGGCAACAATGGGTTGTTTTCCAAGGAAGTTGTGTACACTGTCGTAATCACCAATCTCTTATCGCTCATCTTGGGCGCAGGAATAGGGTAAGCCTTAACATCTACTTTTTTGTGTTCTTGTTATTAATTTTAAGGTCAAATTTGTGTGTTCAGCTGCGTATCTTGGGTTCAAATATCGATGTGCTTTTTCTTTTTGTCTTTTAAAAGACAACAAATCAAAAACATCCGATGTAAAAAATAAGGTTTGGAAGGTGATACGCAGTTGGATGGGTACACGTCCAGCGTTCATAAAAAAAAATGAGTCACCATTCAGTCATGTTTTGGAGACAACTTTTTAAATATTTGTTTCTACAAGTTAACGTAAAGTAGTTATTAATTAAAGTAATTACAAAGACTGAGGTCAATGTCGGGATCCGTTTATTAAGGTTAAGGTCGTCATGTTAAGGTTACCTAGTTTATAATACGTTACTTTTAACTTTGGAGCGTGCGTCTTATTATACATACGCATGCTCGCGCACCCTAAAATCGAACAAAAGGGTTCGGAATGTGAGAATGCTTTGGGAGTTTGTTAATTAAAGCCGGCCAGGAAGTTCAGAGTATACAAGGGGCCTGTGGCGCAACGGATAACGCGTCTGCCTACGGAGCAGAAGATTCCAGGTTCGAATCCTGGCAGGCTCGAAGCTTTTTTCCTTCTTTTTTCCCCCCTTTCTATAAGGTCTTTCTAAGTAAATACTTATCGTATTGAATTTGGAAGATAGTAATTTATTTTAATTTTTTTCCGTTACAAACGTATCATTAATGAGTTTCTTTGCATATTCGTTGGTTGCTCAACAAGGGCCTGTGGCGCAACGGATAACGCGTCTGCCTACGGAGCAGAAGATTCCAGGTTCGAATCCTGGCAGGCTCGAGATTCTTTTTCCGTCTTTTCTATCTTTTCTTACCTCAAAAGTAACCGTCAAAATCAGTGGTCCCCAACCTTTTCGCGAACCAATTTGTAAGGGAAAATTTTCTATGGACCGATGGGAAATGTTCAGTACGTGCGCGGCCGACGTGCTCACTCGCCGCGGCCCGGTGGTTGGGACACTGGTCTAAATGCAGGGTACCCAGAGTTGTGGAGCAGTTCCACAAGGGGCCTGTGGCGCAACGGATAACGCGTCTGCCTACGGAGCAGAAGATTCCAGGTTCGAATCCTGGCAGGCTCGGATTGCTTTTTGACTATTTTTTCCCCGAGTCTTTTTCCAATTCAAAAATACCCGTTTTCACTTATTATCTTCGCGAACTGGTCAAAACTGTATTAAGGGGTCTGTGGCGCAACGGATAACGCGTCTGCCTACGGAGCAGAAGATTCCAGGTTCGAATCCTGGCAGACTCGATTTTTTTTTTCTTGCAATTGACGTACTGTATTTCGTTTATATATATTATGACCATGATACTGCATATTTGCATACTGTGTATGTTTGGAAAATACTCTAATATACCTTTTTGCTTTATTTTCCAGGGTTTGGTTGAGCCGGCGTCAATTGACAATTGTACATTAATGGTTTAAATTGGCCTATGCGGGTTTAAGCCACGTGGTGCGAAGGAAGCAAGGATGTTTTTCTACTGTGTGGGTCAATTTTTTTCTACCATCTTAAAAGAGAAAAGATCGATTTTATAAACTCCGAGCTTGTATTCACTCGTAGTCTTGGCGTTTCCTTATTATCAAAAATCGTTAAGAAATGTGATATACTTGTTGTAGAGTACAGCTTCAAATGTCAGGAATTAGTAGAATAATCAATGTGCGCAGTTAGTTTTTTTCTATACTTCCTTCTCCCTTTGTGGTCTGCAGTTTTAGTTGTGCCTTGACTATCCAATATTCGCTTGACGTATAAAATTAAATTTTTGTGCAGTAAACAATTAAACTGTACAATTTAAAACAGGATATACGGAATTTTCTTTAAAATTATTGCAAGAGACGATAGAACTTTATTTTCATGACGTTGTGGTTGTACAGCTTTGGTTTCCACTGGTGGTAGTTTTTCCGTGTTGTGTTGTGTTTCCGTCTGTCGCTTTCCCCTTACATTATGTCGGGTTGCCAGTTTATTACAGAGTATACAACCAAACTTGGATTTGTAATTTACATGAAATCATCCCCTTATTACGAGCAAGGTTACGTTAATTAGCACCGTTATTTATATAACCAACAAGATCCTTTCTAGACTTCTTAGTAAACTTGGCAGCCAAATACAGTCGCAACTGGTGCAACAACCACACAAACATATAGAAGATGGGGAAAAGTAAGGCACCGCCAATCACGAAGTACAAAGTGTAGTTGACATTTTCCCAGTCTAGGATTGGGTAAATTGCATGAGAGCCATCTGCTGTGACGCCACCGGCGTAATAGTAGATCACGCTGAAGATCACGTACGCAGTCAGACATAACAATGGTTGGTAGAAGTGCAAAATACGGAACGGACTAGCACTTACGAAGATATCAAACAGCACCACAACGCTGTTTACACCGTGCACAATTGCGTTCACCCCAGGATACGTCAGAACTAAGAGGAACGAATGAACAACGTAAACAACAAATTAGTCAACAGAGCATTTAGTATCGCATGACATTTTATGAGTGCTTTGATGTTGGCTACATCAATGAACAAGTAACTAATGATTTTTCACGAAAATGGATATTTAACATTTTTGAGTTTTAGCCCTTGATTCGTTGTTGACATGCAAAAGTTGCACATGACGTAACAGACGAGTGATGGCGTGGCTTATGGCGCTGCTGCCGTGGTTATTGTTTCGAGTACCTGGACGTTGTTTACCTCCATGCTTAAAGCAGTAAACAAAGAATTTGGTCATCAAAAAGTAAAATTTCTTTCTTTAATAGCTTGGCTACTTGCCGCATGATGAAAAGAAACGTATCAATAGAAACAGATACTCTAGTTGTGTAAGACAGTGTTACTTTTAGTTTTGGTGGCTATTCCTCTTTAGTGTGTTATTATGTATCATATAAATCCATCTCTATGTCGTCCTACCTGTTGTTCCGTAAAGACAGGTCCAATAGATTATGCTAATAACCAGTGCCAGGGGCGTAGAACTATTACTCAAGAACCATGCGATCTTCAGTAACGGTCTCATGTGGGGCTCGACTCCTAATAGGGTACAACAGTACAGTAAACAATTCTGTTTATGCTCTAAATATTTAGATTAGTTGTTAGGGGTCGTAGGGTAGTTTTACCATTACGTTCGTCGACAAGATGCTGGATTACCACCACTGCATGAAGGACCAAGTGAACAGTTAAGCCCAAGAAGCCCAGATCCGTCAAGTAAATAAACCAGTATGGAAACCCCCAGCATATGATCGACGCTACCAAGGAACAGATAGCAAAGATGGCCCAAAACAGTCGGTAGTACAGGTAGGCTACTGAAACCTTGTGCGGTTCTTGCCACTACGTTGAGAGATGATGGTAAAAGTCATGTACATAGCGGGTTGAATTTATTCCTGTTTTTTTAAGTATTTACCTGGGACAAGGAAAACAGTTTCGGATTATGATGCGCATGGGTCAGATGCTTGAATTTAAATTCACTAACCAAAATGGTCCATCCGCCCATGGCTACGTTGTTTGGGTTGAATACTACAGTCTATATTCTTATATTCTACAGTCTATAGTAATTAAAGCAACTATAGTCAACCACTATCTGTAAGTGATACTTGAAGGTTTTTTAGCACTGAAACGGGGGTTAATCTCGTATAGTGAGATAAGATACGACGATGGGATTGACGTGTGTTTTTTGGTTATAATCTAACAATGAAGTCTTTGAAACATCCTTGAAATATAGCCTCCAGATTACGAAGGTTATTTTTATGTACAATCAATACTATCACATCAGACGTAATAACGTAAGGATTCTGGTTCTGATTTGCAGTCAAGAAATTGTATTTGTATTCACTTCGAGTTTAGTTAACTCGCTTCGGAGTTCAGGGATAATTTGAAAACAAGTAAAAATCACAAATTAAAAGTACAAACGATCCTTCTTAAGAAGCGAGAGAGCATGTTCGCAATTGTAATGGAGAAAATCCAACTGTACACGACCAGAAACGAAACTTCATACACAAATACAGCACGAAATAAACGCAGTAACACAAGAAAAGATAGGCTAACTCTTTGTTGACCTGGGTCCAGACACATTACCTGGCTTACGCGTACCAGTCGCACTACCAGCGGCAGTAGTACTGCCTTTTCCTTTCGAATTATCAAATTTTTGCTGCATAGACATAACATGAGACGGTCGCCCGTCCACTGCAGACGAAGCTTTAGAGTTACTATTACCAAGACTAGATACGCTGGTCGCAGAGGCTGAAGGAGGGGTAGTCGTCGTAGGAGACGTCAGTTTAATAGCAATACTACTGGACTTGGTAGTTTTGGGATTGGAATTCACCGCCACTTTCGCACCGATCGCACCAGTCTTACCCACCGAAGCTTTACTTGGACCTACACTACTAGCACCCGTCTTCAACGGCGGTTTCGTGACCTTCCCCGCGGCAGCGCTTGACGACGCGGTCGGGGTCGGTCCCGCCTTGGAACTAGCTGGAACGTCCTTCTTTACCGCACTAGTATTGGCCGGTACGGTGCTTGGAGTCTTCACTGCTCCCGAAGAAGCGACTGGACTACGCACTGCAGCGGTAGTTACCGTTGAAGTCGGCGAAGTTACTGGTTCTACCTCCGCCGCCGTAGTTGGTTTGTTGCTAGTAACTCCGGTGGTAGCTGCGTTACCTTCCAAGTACCGATTCCGGGCGGCCGCTGCTACTGAATAGGGTTTGTACGTAGATGCGGTGGAAACTGGTGCGAAGGATACTCCGGATGACGAAGCTCCCGGAGGCACCTTGCTGGTAGGGCTGGTGACGGTATTGGACGCAGCTACGGTAGTCGTTGCTGGTGTCGAATACGTCACGGGAACTTTGGTAAGGGAATAGACTGGCTTACTGGCAGCCAATCCGCTACTAGCGGTATTGGTGTTAGTAGACGCACTAGGGACATTCCCTACGGCATAGGCGGTAGTTAAAGAAGTTACCGGTGGGTTTGTAGTAGCCGATTTGGCCGTCCCAGTAGGTGTGTAAAGAGGAGTTGAGAATATAGGCTTGGTATAATTTATGGTAGTAATAGCACTCGGGGCATACCGCGGTAGACGCTGGGTCCCAGTGGACGAACTAGCGGTCGGGTTAGCGGAGGAAGGAGAAGTAACACAGGTACTCGGTGGCAAGGAGTCTGAATTGGTAGCTGAAGTGGAGGTTTTGGCTGTCGAGGAATAAATGGAGTTGAGGTTCTTCTTCTGGAGTTCGCAGACGATTTCGGACAGGAGGCCATCCGAGCTACTGTTGCTACTAGCGGACACGGTGTCGTCCAGCGACTTGACCTTACCTAACCTAGGATCCGCCGGGGTTCCCGGGTCATCGATAACGGAATAAATGTTATCGCTCGGCGAACCTGGCTCTTCTTCGAGCTTGGCTAACGGAGCGACGGTGTTGAAGCAGTCGTCGTACATGTACTCGGCTTCCTTTTGAGGCGGATTCGGGGGAGGGGACGTCGGTCGCGCTGCCGGGACGCTCAGCGGTCGCTTGCTCCGCATGGAGCCAAACTGAGGGATGGAGGGACGTGAGGTTACCTGACCCAATCGCATACTTTCGGCTCGGGTAAAGTCCGCTTTGTCTTCAGAAGACTTCTGTCGCGGCAGGGTACTAAAAGTGACCCTGGCGGCTGAAGGAGGAGTAGGGGCACTGCGCACCGGCATGACTTTGGAAGGTAGCTCGATGTTGGACTGAGGTATTGGGTCCGAGATCTCCAAGTTGCGTAAACTCTGACGGTCGATCTTGTTA
>RJJA01000134.1:0-142485 GCA_003724045.1 Lepidurus arcticus
CAACCCCATGTGGGGAAGGAGGGGGAGGGGTGTAGTAGCAGGTAGGGGAAAGGAGGCGGTTCCAATGCCACTCTATTTGCATAAAACAACTGCCTGTATTTAGCCTTAGAGGCTAGCCTTTATTTATTTAGTTTCCTTAATTTATTTAATTTATTTAGCTGTTCAAGTCCCCAAATTGGGACCTTCTATTTTTCTTTCCGTCGTGTGTTATTTATTTGTTCGTTTCATCTATTTTTTACCTCTATTATTGTTTTTCTTTTTAGCTGGTGTATTTCTCTAGTTTTTTTTATTTATTTATTTTCCCTGTATAACTACAGGCTGTGCTGCGTGTCTATAATAGTGTACTTTCTCATTTCCTTTTCAAAGCCTGGTTCGTAGGAGTTTACGGAGGTTTGTTGGTGTTTTTTAATTTTCAAAAGCAATCCTCTTCAACTGTTTCACTGCAGCCATCTATCGACAAGAATCTTCCGTTCCTGTTCACGATTCGGAGTTCGGACATCCCCTTGCCCAGCTTATTCGACAGTTAGACCTGTCGTCTTGTTTACTTACCTTTATTTTTTTTGCTAAGCAAACAAACTTGAAGAAAGTGCTATTTAATTTAGACACGAGTACGTACATATACACATTATTATTCAATTTTACATCGGTTAATGGTTATAGGGTTATGTTCGGATTGGCTATTTCGACTATTGGACTTGTGTTTGATTGTCATGTAGAATTTTAAGATTTGTAGAAGTTCCACTTCCAGTACCAGTAGCAACTAACTAAAATCCCCGAACTTCGATTGTCCGTGAAGATGTCCAATTTTTACTGTGACACCTGTAAAAGAAGTCTCTACAATAACAATGATTGGCAGTTTCACTTGAAAGGCAAAACTCATTTGGCAAAGGTCGTAGAACACAAAAGTAAAACAGAAACCTCGACTTCAGTCAGTATTGCAGGTATCGTATAAAAGTGTTTCTCAGTATTTCCCTCGCCCGAAAATTACATATTTTTTTAAAAGGCCTGCCTGGAAATTACGATTTGGAAGATGTGAAAGCATTATTCACGAAGTTTGGACCTATTCACTCCACCTCGAAAGCTGGAAATCGCCTAGTTGTACGGTTTCAAAACGCTGACTCGGTTCGGCAAGCCTTCAAGAATAAGACAGAGTATAAAGGCCGAATGCTTCGAGTTAATAAATGGGTACCTCAATCAGAGTACAAAAAGTCGTTCGGTGGGAACGGCACTATTAGTGCTTCACCGGTGAATAAGGACCCCGTCCTGAGTCAAGAAAAACTGCAAGAATTCTTAGACTCAGACAAAACTCTAGAGGAACAGATTGAAGATCTGGTAAAAAATACCAGTCTCACGCCTGACGATATGGACAAGAGAGCCCGTGTATTTCGGACCATAGAGCAGCGTTTGCGAGCAATGCTTCATCCTGGATGCAATGTCTATCCCTTTGGGTCGAGCTTGACTGGACTGGGAATGAAAGGATGCGATCTAGATCTCTTCGTAGATATGCCTGCAGATTTTGCTCGGCAGCCTTGGAATCGGCATTCGGCATCGCTCATTCCAAACGTTCCTGTTGTTAACGGCGAGAAACCTATTTTGGCAAAGATCAGTCGCAGCTTGCGTTCCCATCCCGAGTTTACGGATATAGTATTTATTCCCGCGCGTGTTCCGATCGTCAAGTTTTTTCATCGCCCAACTGCCATTGCTGGGGACATCAATGCCCATAACTCACTCGGATGGCACAACTCGCGACTTCTGCGCCATTTAACTACCATAGACTTGCGTGTGAAGCCGCTTTTATTGCTTGTTCGGTTGTGGTCCAAGCAATTCGTCATATCCGGTGGCAATTTGAGCAACAAATTGTCAAGCTACGCATGGAACATGCTCGTCGTCTTCTTTCTCCAAAAATTGGAGCCTCCTGTCTTGCCCACTATACGTGAATTGCAAAATGCAGTCGCTGATACTGACAAACAATACGTCGAGGATAAATTGGTCAGCTTTTCAACGCATCACTCTTTCAATTCGAGTGTAAACAAACAGAGTATTACGGACTTGCTAAGGTCCTTTTTCCGCTTTTTCCTAGACTTAGATTTTGCCAGTCATGTAATCTCGCCTTTGCTAGGGAAGCTCATTCCCAGATCTGAATACCCTTCTGCGTTTAATAACACCCTCAAGCTAAAATCCGCACTGTGTGTTCAAGACCCTATTGACCTTTGTCATAACGTGACGTCCAGTTTCCAAGATGTTCATTTTTCACACCTGATTGGCTGTTGCCAAGCAGCAGCCAAAATCTTTGACCTCGTACTTGAAGACAAGAATCCGTTTTGGGTATTGTTCCATCCTCCGTCTTGCGTACCTGAAGAGGGACCACAGCTTAAGAAAACTGGTGCGGTCCCTTGCTTTTGGTCTGTCATTAGTCCTAATTTGCAACAGTCCGTGACTGAGGCTAGCGCAGAAGTTTTCGAACGCCTTTCTAAGCTAGTTCGAGAATACTTCGTCGTCGGATTGGCATTTGACGTTGAAGAGGAAAGTACCAGCGAATCCATGAGCGATTCGAACGGTGTTGAGGAACCTTCACCCGCAAAGCGTAGGCGAGTTGAACCGGCTATTGCCTCCAAAAATGAAGCCCATGGGTCGTCGTCAAAGCCAGGTTCAGTCAGCGAGAAACCCCTGATTTTGCTAGCAACTGCCCAGACTTGGCGGGGTCGAAAGGAAGCCCGAGAAACTTGTTCAAAAAGTCGTCCTCAAGACAGCATGCCAATGGATTATTTGTCAAGCGAAGGATTGGTTTCTCGATATTTGAAGACGAATGACAGCGTAGGACGCCAAACCCTCTTGCGTTTATCTTTGCAAATCGGTATTGAGACAGGAAGATTGAACGTAAATGTAGGATGCATTGATGGAAGCTCCATTTCAAGCTTTTCGGAATTTTTGCGAAAAGATTTTGCTGAAAGCATACGTAGAGCTTCGGATACCATTCAGTCTGTAAGTATTGAGTGTGGAAAATTTCCCCGTAAATGAGCTTTATTTCCCTGACAACTGCAATATATTTTTTTTACAGCCATGCAGTTTGTTGTTAGCTATCAAATACAAAGTTAAAACTTGATCTAAAACCAGAATCTTAGTACTTACCGACTAACAAAATCCAGCAACTTTCTGCGAATCATGATTATTGGTTTGCTAAAAAGATCAGCAACTGATTTACAAAATACCAAAGTTAAGCTCAAAACCGAATATAAGATGGTTTTCATTAGCCTCATTACATTAGTAACATGAGACAAATAAGCTTAAGACAAGTTTAATTACCAATTCATCAACGCAATTCATGTTATCAAAGAGAAATATCAGTATGGGACAGAAGGTGTTTGTCTTGTTCGACAGTGGAGTACACAATTTCACTAAAACTGGGCTATCGTGTTAACTATACACAAAAGGCGTGAAATAAAAACCTGGGGCTTGAAATACGAAATACTTAAAAAGGGCCGAGAATGTATGTATAAGTTTGATACGAATGAATAAAAAGAAAGCGCACCTTGAACGCCGTCTTCACTTCAGGCTTGCATTCTTCACCATCTGAAGCCGACGTCTCAAATCCTCCACTGCTGTTGATGCTTCACTCCGCGTTTCTGATTGGAAGTTTGCCTATTATACAAAGCAGCCAATTAAGAAAACTGCCAAAAAGAAGATCGTTATAAATTACGTTATCTGTGTTTTCAGAGCCAGTAGATTTGGGATCTGCTCCTACTGTCGCTGGGCGTACAAAGCCGAACTTCGGTATGGCTGAGACAGTCGACAATGAAGTGCTAGTCGTAACTTGAGTTACAGAGGACATTTGGACTTGGCTGGACTGATTATCCAAGCCAGCCAAAGTCCGCAATTTCCTCAAGCGTTCTAACGCAGTGACTGGGTTGAGCCCTTCTTGTTCCAAAGGTCTACCTACATCGCCCGTAGAAGACCCTAACACAAGAAAGTTAGACAAGAAATGCCATTAGTAAAACAACCAAAGGTCACGTCTTCCCCTTACCATTAGTTACTGAAACAAAACCTGGTTTGGTCATACCCCTTAGCCTTTCTTGCTCAATAACTTTGAGGCCTCGGTCAATATAATTGCGAAAGAATTCGGACGACTTCTTCAAGAATGGCTCGATGTCTGCATCGGGATGTTGGACCTTGAAATCATACAGTTCCGCGAGTCCCTATTAAAGGGAAAAATTACATTTAAGAACAGTTCATTTTTAAAAGGCAATTAAGTTACCTCTTTGGACTGTTCCTTGGTACCGATTTTCTTAAAAATTGTAGAGAGAGCATCGTGACTTGCTTTAGGCAGGCGACGCCCTCCTTTTGTAGACACATCGTCCAAAGCTGCTGGAGCATCTGTTGCTCCTTCCCTGCCTGGCCCGCCCTAAAGACGAAATGTAAACTCTAACATTTCTTTAGAAAAGCTCAAATATTTACTTTAATAGCTTTCTGTAAGTAGGGTTCCAATTCAGATTCTGCGATGTCAGGAATGCCTTGTAAATGGCTCAGCAATCGGCTGCCTTCAATTTTAGCGAGGGTGTGAACAAATGTCTTAACGGTGCGCAAGGGGGTGTCTGAAGAACGCTTTTTCCACATAGATGAAGGGTATGACTGTAAGCGTATTATTAAGCAAAAATTTAATTAAAACACAAGTAAAAAAAATATTTGTTTGAAAAATTACTTTCAAAAAGAGGTGCAGTTCTAGCAAAACGGTGCTTAGATTTAGCGTGGAAACCCAATCAGGCAAACTTCGCGTTGCTTTCCATAAGCATTTCATAATGAGTTCGATAAGCTTGGAGTTGGCGTTCTCGTTCCCTACAGCCTCGTGCAAAAGACGCATCAACGCCCTATTTCACACAAAATAAAACATCAATAACAAGGTAAAGAAAATGGGACCGATTAAAAAAATAATCTTAATAATAATTGAAAAATACCCAATCACGGCTGTGTGATCCGAATGGTCCACAATCTTCACAACCAAGTAGTTAAGAGTTTTGGTAACTCCTAATCCATCTTCAGTGCCGTCCATCCGTGAGTCGGACATAATTTGCAAGCAAACGTGAAGTAAATTCCGCAACACATCCCGACTTGGACGTTGAGCCAATTTCAGTTGACGATATATCTACGAAAACGACAGAACGCGGACTAAAAGTGTCCCAAAATAAGGGAAAAGACTTACAGCAATCAGCATTTTCAAAACGCCCTTGAAAAGACGGAAACTTTCTGTAGGGTTTTCTTCCTGCATGGCAAATAGCAACTTCAATTTGATTGTGGTAGCTGTCAATAATTGGTCCATCCTCGATCCTAAGCTTCCGCCATTGTCTTGGCTCAAAACGCTCTCCAGAGTTGTCAAAGCTGATAAAGAAAGGTTTGGATCAGGATTAGCCACCTGTGAAATCCACAAATCCACATTGGTGGCATCCAGGTTTCGAGTGAGGCTGGAGAAATTGCTATTTCCAGTTTGTAACGTTTGCCACGGAGGAATCGTTGGATTCATTCTAGCAAAAAACGTTATAAATAGGTCTAACAAAGTAAACGCTTAATCAAATCTTAGTACCTGGGTATGCTCACAGGCTGTAGGATGTCGTCGAGGTCAATCTGTAGCAATTCAACCTTGATGTCACACTTGTCTTGTTGGTAGGAGTTTTGGACGGCTTGCTCCAATTCCATTGCAAAAATACCCGATATTGGTCGTTGATTCCTTGAAAATCAAACAGGTTACTAAGAATTTTATACATAGGTAAGTTCTAACCTGGCAGGAGACATTTCCGCTTCATATTTAGGAGCGCTTTCAATATTTGCCTTGTTATTCCCAGTACGAGACAAGGTAGGCTTGACATCAGGAGAAGCTTGCTTAGGGGCGGCGCTTGGTGGTGGCCGATTCTTCGCTGACCTACGAATACGTTCTTCTAGAAGGGACATGTCTTTGTCTGACAACTACAAAAGTAAATATGAATGAGTTACTATTAGAATCAAAGTGTTGCCAAACTTACGTTTCCGATCATTTTGTAGATCTTAGCATCTTCATGAAAGTAGGCTTGAACGAGACAATTCAACGCTGCGTTTCGCACTGCATTATCTCGATCTGCAATCTGCTTGGCAATTTCCTTAAGCGCTGCTCCAGGGGAAGGTTGACATACCGTGATACCATAATTCTCGATCAAGCTGCCCAGTTCTTCCAGACACTCTACAAGATACCAAAAATTTGAGCTAAAAGTCTTATAACTAGAAACGTTACCTGTTCTTTGACGAGCGTTCTTTGATTTGATGCCATCCATAATAAATGTAAAAACTTTACCGGAAGGATACACCGTGCAAATTAGCTTGAGAATAGAATGTACGCTGTTCTTTACGGCTTCTTTGGGATCCCCCACCTTGTTGTAAAAATGCAAAAGTCAGTTTCAATGATAAAAAATAAATAAAATTAAGCTTACCTTCATAAGAAGGTAAGGAATGAAAGAAGCTGCTTCAGCATCAACCAAACTGTAACCTTGAGATGACAACATAAGGAAAACAGAATTCAAATACTCCAAGCCTTTGAGCAGCACCGAAGGATTCGTGTCGAAAAACCGAAGGGTAAGCCACTTCAGAAGGAGGTCCAAATTAGCTTTATGCGATTCCAAATTGGCATTTAAATCCTACAAAACAGTTAATCGTTATACAAAAAAGACAATTCCGTCAATCAATATTACCTCGCTTAGTGCTTCCAAAGCCTTTAGGTGAAACCTAAAGTCTGCGTGGAACATATTACTCATCAAGGTTTTGTTAAAATTCGCTGTGATCATTTGCTCTTTTAACTGTTCAATGAATTCGTCACGTGGTGCAGCAAAGTTCCATTTTAAAGTCTACACAAAATAGACCTTTAGTTAATTTTAAATTAAAAAATAATTCAGTATACCTTTAACTTAAGTTCGTCGTTGATTCGTTGGTTTTTCATGTTATTCACTTGCAGCCAAGGTGACAAGTCGGAATCGTCCTCTTTCTTGCGAGCTGTAGCTGGTCTCGATGCTGAAGGGCCAGCCAACTAAAGTAAAGAAAATGTGAAAGAGGCCAATAGGACGAGATGTGGTAGTACCTTTGATTTCGAAGAGACTTTCTGTAATTTGGGCTTTACGGAACTATCGTCATCATCTTTAGATGCGGAAGGAGCAGAAATGGTAGGTTTGCTAACAGTAGCTGTGGCAGGCTTTACGACTTTAGCCGCTGGAAGAGGGGGCAGAGCTTTAGCTGGCAAGTTTGGTCTGACCTTATCCAAATGAGCTTGAACCACGTTCTTGGAGGCAGGCTAGATCACGGAGGCATAAACAAAATATTAAAATGTGTACATATTATACAGATCAACTATTATAACTAGTAGGAATTACGTATTTGTAATAAAATAAGTTTTTTTTTCAATACACAATTATTAACTGATTTACGTACTTTAAGTTTGCTAACCCCTTTGGCCAAAGATTCGTAGCCCAAATGGATCATGAAACCTAAGGTGGCATCTTGGGCGGCCTTACGCACATCAGCACTGCGGTCTTCAACCGCGGCAAACAAATAGGGGATGCAAGCAGATAGGTCGTCCTTGTTCAAGCCCTTGGTCGGTGCTAATTTCCCAGAAAATAAATAAATAATTAACTAAAATTAAAAAACAAGAGTATAAATAGTGAAATTTTTTTGTACCATTAGGAAGATGTTCAGCTATCCAGGTCAGTAAGTCTGCCTTTAAGTAAGGATTTCCTGTCTTTAGAGCATCAGCAATAATTTCCCCGTCAAAGAACTCTTTGATGCCACCCCATTCTTGAATCCATGTATTCAGGCATGAAATGCCGGTAGCCCTCACCGAGGCCTGTAAAAAAAAGGAATGAAACGGGCTTCCTCTAGCTTCATTTAGCACTATTACCTTATTGTCCGATAAAGCTTGGATTACGCCAGGCAACATGATTCTTAAATTAATCTTGCCTGGCGTACCAGTAGCGGTAGCCAAATTCTGGCCAATTGTCATAGCTTGGGCGGCCAAGTTTTTGTTTGCATCTGTGAAACGTGGCGTCAATGCCGTAGGTAAGTCTCCCAATTGGGGAGTAATGAGCTTGGCTTCTGAAATCATTGACGAAACTCGCTGAAGCGCTTCATTACGAACCTAGGCCATGGAATAGCATTAGTAAATAGAATTTTCACTTTACCCGTTATCTCTCAATTCAACGCCAACACTCAAGATCTACAAGGATGCCATCACGATACCAAACGAAGCTCATAAAGAACCACCAAAAGCGCATGCTGTATGCTACCTTCCAATTTTTGTCGCCAAGTTCGGTGATAAGGGACTCCGTAATGCTACCGCTGATGTCTGTCCTCGGGATGAGATCTTGCAAATTGATTACAGGTTCGGCAGGCTCTTCATCGTCTCCTCCAGTTAGTTTGTCGGTTTTGGTCGAAGGACGTAAGCCTCGAATGGCAGCAGGAGGCGTTTGCCCTACGTTCTGTGTGCATGCACCAGCCGTAACAAAGCGAGACAATTGAATACATCGGGTGAAACCAAAGAGGTTTTAAACATGTCAACAAAAAAGAGAAATAATCAATCAATAAAACATAATTAAAGTAAAAGTTTAAGATCCCGTGCCATATAAACGCTATGGACGGTTTAAGCTAAGGTTGTTTTTCTAAAGAAAATGTGTGTTCATTATAGCCCCCAACTGGTTACCTTTTCAAATTCAGCGTCGATTTGTTGTAGCAAAGCTGGTTTCTCTCCTTCGAGCAAAGTCCTTAAAGGAGCTCCCATATACAGATATAAAGTTCCCAAAAGCGTGATAGAAGCTATGCGCACAGCAGGTTGAGTAGCAGCCAGACTCTTGCGAGCTTGCTCCAAAACTGGCTTGGGTTGAATCCTAATAATTTACAACGTCATTGAAAGCAACATAACCGAGGTAATAGATGACTGAAAGGGAAATAGGTACTTACACTAGCCCAAACTCCTTAATGGCATTAGACATCCACGTAAGGGCTTCGGCTTGAACTTTAGGGTTCTTGTGAGCTACAGCCAAGATAAGTACTTCTTGCCCGGTGTAATCCAAGCCAACGGCTTCAGCAATGGCAGTTAGAGCGTCATTAGCAGAGCTGCCGTTTTTAGCATCACCCAACTTATCCACAATTTCCGCCAAACAGACTTCCGCAGATCGCCTAGAAATGAACGGTAATGAAGATAGCTAAACAGTTGAAAATCACAGGTAGTATACTTGGAAAAGTCTGCTTTTTCGGTTAGAAGCTTAATGGCTTCCAACTTGAGTTTCAAGACTTGGAAATTTGTGTCTTTTAAGCCTGGTTTCTTGCATAATGTACGCATAAAAGCTTGACATGGAATTTCAGACTTCTCTAAGGTTCGTAATGTCTGCAGCATTTGTTCCATGGCAGAGACACGGTTTTTCCAATTGGAATCCCCCAATCCGTTCACTGCTTCGGCTCCCAGTAAGGTAGTTGACTTCTCGTCTGCTTCTTCTTGGCTAATCTCCCTTTCAAGTTTTTCCTCGACTGGAGCAGCTTTAGCGTTGCCCTTCTTAGGTGCAGCTTTCATGCCAGCAGAAGCTGGTTTCGCGGCAGTGGAAGCTGCAGTTTTCTTCGGAGGAATGGAGGTTTTTCTTACAGGTGCTTCTGCTTCTTTAGCTGGAGTTGCTGCAGGCTTCGCCTTTGCTACAGTCGCGCCTTTACCCGTTATGACAGCTTTCTCGCAACATTCTTTCATCTACCACAACATTCTTAATCGGATTTTTTTTTTATAAAATGTCCTTTGTACCTTAGCCAACTTCATAGGCTCTAAGTCTGGTAAAAAGGGCATCAAAACTTTCTCGCCGACAACTTTCAAAGCAGTTCCAAGAGCTTCTGCTGAGGCATCCCTTACGTTTGGATCTAAAACGCCAGTGTTAGCATTTTTTTAGTTAATTATAAAATAATTAAGCTCATTTACCTGGCTCATTCAGTGTTTTCAACAATGCAGCACAATAAGGTTTCAGAAGCTTCTTGGTTAGAATCGTCGCATTGGATTTTGAGAAGCAGCGAGCTAAGAAAGACGCAGTTTCACTTTTGACAGCAGGGTTCTTGTTATCCAAAGCTTCCACAACTTCCTCTTGTATGGCTTCCAAGTTGGTACTGGGGAAAATAGCATCCACAGCATCTCGCAAGGCAGCCACCACATTAGCTTTCTTCTCTTTGAATTTTTCCAGCAATCCAGAAATGCAAGAAACGGCATAAGGAGAGAACCGTTTTTTCAGCCCGTTGGCCAAGCCTGCCAAGTTTTTGCCAGCACAAGCTACAACGACAACGTTGGAATCTTTGGTGATCATCTACAAGGCAAAATTGTCGTAAAATGCATTATGCATCGAAACTTGTTTACTTTACCTTTTTTAGAGCTCGCACTAGATCACCGTAGTCCCCGTTCTCTAACTTTGGGTTTGCCACCAGAACTTCTAAGGCATCCATAGCTTCTTTCCTCTCTTGCCATTTCTTGGCTTCGCACTTCTCGTAAAAGTCTTTTGGTAGTTTGGACAGGATGTCTACAGGATCTAATAACTCGTATGGATCTATCGTGGGCCCAGCGTCCACTTCCTCCTCCTCTTCTTCAGCTTCGGGCCCTGCAGCAGCTTTAGCGGCGAACTTTGCCTTCAAATCTTGCTGGGAACGTAAAAATCGTGTCTGAACCGCCTTTTCGTTGCCCATCTTTTCAAATTCCGCTTCCAGTTCAGAAACCTAGCGAAAGGAGACTTACGTGGCTGTAATAAAACTGGGTTCTTTACTTGTATCGGTTTCAGGGCCGTTAGTTGAGGTTTAAGACCTTGTCCGATCCACCTATACAGTTCAACCAGTAGTTTTTTGCCTTCTTCTCTCACGCCTTTATCTCGATCTTCTAAAATCACCGGGACATGCTTCAAAATTGGCTTCAAGTTGAGGACCTTGGGACCGAATTCGTGCAATGCCAAGGTCAGTGTCGAAATGCAAGTAGAAACGACTTTGGGGTTTTTCTGCGTTGTGATGCCTTTCATTAGTTCTTCTTGAACTGCTTCGTACTTCTCAATTTCCACGTACATCAACGCAACATGCACAGCGAGTTCTTTAGTGCGCGCTTTGGGAGCACCAAAACATTTGGTCACTAGACCTGACATAACCTCGCCCACAGTCCTAACAATATTGATTAGAACTTTTGGCCATGAGCCATTCATACGGTCCCTTACTTTCCAGCCACTCCGCAATTCTCTACAAATACTAAAACTGCTTCTAAGCCTTTTTCCTGAGCGACTGCATTGCTGTCGACGACGATCTTCTTTACAATACCCAAGTACTTGTTCCATTCTGGGGATTTTTCATCGTCGATGGTTCCAAAATTCTTCACAGATTGCTCGTATCCATGTACCCTGGCTTTCCATAGCTAAACAAAAGGGCTTTAGTAAGTAATACGCGTTCATTTCAATTTATTCTAAATTACCTTGTGTACGCATTGATCTTCTACAGGTAATTTAAGAAACTCGGTATCTTCCTCCATGATGTCGATGAAAACTGACCAAGATGAACAGACACAAGATGGGACTTAAAAAAATGTCCCACGGGTAGTACAAGTGGCACTGGCACTATGACAAGAACTACAACTTAATGATTTCGATTGAATAAAAATTTTTAAGGTGAATCCAAGTCTTGCATGCAAGACGAGACGTCTTAAACCTACTATACAACTACAAGCAGTAGACTTGAAACATATATCTAATAGAGTCACTTTATCAGACTAGGAATTATTTAATAATTCAACAGTTCGCGTGCGCTACAACGAATAAGCATAATACAAAACAAAAATAACTCATTAATATAAGACAGTACCAAACAAATTTACCAATGACCCACCTGTAACAGAATTCCAGTACTTTTCAGGTTTTGGGAATTTTTAAGTTCTAACGGCTCTCACGTCTGTCAACAACAGTGGAGGACAAGAAGTTGCCAGCTAATTCGTATTTCGCCTATACAAAATTGCATATTTCTGGGATCCAAAAGTGACTAAAAGTTATAAGAACTATACCATATTTTGTTACTCATTTAATATTAAAATTTATTAATTTCAATTGAAGTTTTTTTTAAATAAATAAGCGTCTTTATTTTTCTTCTCTGTGCTGTTAAAATCCAGCGATTGAATATTCCACCGACTGGCAACATCGCTTAGAAAGAAACAAAACTAGCGCGCGTAATTTGCTTTGCATATAATATTAAGGCACTAAAACGGAAGCTGTAGTTATACTATATAAAATTTAAGTAGACGATTTTTCTAAGATAAATCATGGAGTAGGGAAGACACTTTATTATTCTGTAATGCTCCCTGTTATAGGCAAGTTTTAAATAGTTGAAATAGTGAAAACGGCGAACGACACATGGGTATCAAAGTGCAAACTCGCAATTCGCCGTTCGGTATGCGGGTGGCATCGGTTTGTTTGGGAAAAGACGTAGTCTAGTAGTGGATTTTCGGTTGAAGAAGTTTGAAAACTGGGAATGGATCCGCCGTCGAAAAATAACGAAGACTGTTATTTTTATTATTATTCGTCGTGTTCCAAAGGTGATCAGTGTTTTTTCCGTCATGAGCCAACTGCGTTAGGTTCAGAAACTGGATGCGTTTACTGGCAACAGGGACAATGTAAAAAAGCACACTGTTCATTTCGTCACATGGAATTGAAGGTAAACTGATATTGCTAGTACATCCTAAATGGAGTAATGAGTTATTTTTTGTTTTACAGCAAAATCGCAACCATATACCCTGTTACTGGGAAGCTCAACCAACCGGCTGCCTGAAAGCGCATTGCCCCTTTATGCATAACAAATCAAAGGATAAACAATCCACTGTGAATCTACCCAGCAAAGAAAGTAAACTAAAAACTGATGGAAAATAACACGAATATTGTAACTAAGCGAATTTTTTAAGGCATTACAAATTTACCTTCACCTCCGGAAGTTACTGTAAATGGTAGAGAAGAGAACGAGAAGCAGAACAAGAATGCTGAAGGAGAAGCTACAGAGTCTGCTTCGTCTGTCAGTCGAGTTGTCGTCAGTTTAGGAGAAGGTAAGATTCAGCTGCACTTTTGGATAAGAACAAAATTAGAGTAGAAATCTCTCTTGAAGAATCCGATGGAGAAAGTCTTCCGCCAGTAACGCCATCCAAGAAAAGAGGTATATCACCCGAGCTGAAAATCAAGTCTTTGGAAGAAATTCGGCTCGAAAGGATTCAAAGAGAAGATGCCGCGGTGTACAGTTACCCTCAAAGAGAAAGCAAGGTGTCAGCTACACCAGCAGCCAAACAACTCTTCAGTGCCAGAAACCGACTAGGGAAAAAAGAAAACATCGATTACAGCAAGGGCAGCAAACCCTCCCCTAAAAAGGACTCGGCATCTTCGGATTTTCACGTTAAAACCTTGGATGAAATTCGAGCTGAACGCAATGGTCTTGGTGAACCGAACGATTCACACGAAACAACCACCGACTCGTTCTCGGCTGCGCTCAAGAGCACAACCAACAATTCCTTGGCACCTGATGCTAAACAAAGTACAACCCCTAATAGCCCAACACCCGCTCCTGTGTCCACACAATTGGATTACAAACCTCGTAAATTAAAAGTGAAAAGGTCAGCAGACGTTCCAAGTATGACCAAACCCACGAAATTGAGACGCGTCGCCTCTCCGCATGAACAGGAGCAAAAGACCGCCAATCCAGTGGTTGTCGAAACTTGCGAGGCCATAGTATCCCGTGTTGAAGCTCCCAAACTTATAGAAGTTGAAGAGAAGCAAGGAAGACCAGTACCTAAAGAGACTCGTGACTCCATAGCACTTGAGGATTCGCTATGGGATGAAGACCTCGGTGATGACAATGACGACGGAATTCAAGACGATGACCTTCTTTTGGAAATCGATAACATGTTAGGTACTTAATTGATATGCTTCAATGTGACAGTCGTTTGTATCGCTTGTTTTTTTTTTCTGTGACATACACACAAAAATTTGCTCCAGTTACAATGTTGACTTGGTCTTAGCAATCCACGTTGCCGCATGCATTCCAACTTTCTCACTCATGCACACTCAAACCTTACAACAGGCATGCGCTTTAGAAGGTATTGGACCTTATAGGATAGGTCCCGATACGTTTATCTTTTTATCAGAATACTATATAGTTGCAGATAATGAAAAATCTTAGATCACGTAATTTACTCGCCACACATACTTTTTTTCTGCCACGGGTGAATAAAATGCAAAACACAAAACAGGATTTGTTGCTCCGCAATACAAAGCAAAAAAGTTCAAGGAATGTGTGTTTCTTTCTAAGGTATCACTGCAGCCGAGGCCAATACTGATGACTCAACTCATGAGGCTGTCCAGGAACTGCAATTGGCACAGAAACGCCTGGAGAAATCAAACCTAAAAACCATAATCAGAACCCATATTAGCTTCAAATCTTATGGTGAACGAAAAAAACAGATGTGTGAAACCTGTGGAAATACCAGTATGTCCGTATTGATGATTGATGCTTTGAGGATACGTCTGAGCTGGATGGCCTTGCAAGCCAGGGTTGCAAGAGGCAGATGACATGGGAGGTGTGGTCATACTCATTCCGACGCCCATTCCTCGACTATATGCCCCCAAGGCGAGCGAATCGTACGTGGGAGTAGGTCTGCTCATGCAGTACGCTTCAGAGTGCTGCTGAGTTTGTGGTTGGGGGGCTTGTTGAGGCTGTTGTTGCTGCTGCAGACATGGCAAAGGGTGGATAGGGTTCATGACTTGACCACCGTGACTCATGGGGAAACTGGACATGGTATTCATGCCATGGAAGGCCGAACTGGATTCAAATAATGACATTGTTCAGAATGCAAAGACAAGATGAAATAAAATGTAACTAAATTTAGAAAGTATAAGTTAATCCTAAAGAAAGGCTAAATAAATTCCAAAGAAAGTGGAAAGAAAAATAGGTTAGGAAGAAATATAAATAAACTCAAGGCGAAATATAGCTAAATTCAAACCTACTGTATAAGAATTATTTACCTATAATCACCCATGGTGGTGGTAATATTGGGGGTGTAAATGCCGCTGCTATAATTTGGTGTGCCATTCATCCTAGGAGGTGTAGTATTTCCATTACTCGGGTTCGCAGGCGCGTCGCCATTTCGTCGTTGGTTCCGCAGTTTCTCTTCTCGTCGCCACTTGGCCCGTCGGTTACTGAACCAGACCTATGAGTAATAATGTTAGACACACTATATATGAAACTGCGACCACAAATTATATAAGCTACGAAAAAAAGAAGGGAGCAAATAAATTGTTTCTTACCTGGATCCGAGCTTCGGGCAAACCAATTTTGGCAGCCAACCGTTCTCGTGCGAAAACGTCCGGGTAATGGGTGCGCTCAAACTCCTTTTCCAAGCTTTCAATTTGTTCCACTGAAAACGCTGTTCTATTTCTTTGCAATTTCCGTTTCAGCCTCAAGCGTGCCTGATCATCATCCGAAGGCGTAGTTGTGGTAGGCGTGGGCGGGGCTGATCTTGATGTCTCCGAGCTTGCATCCTCTGAACAGTCGTCTGAGGAAAGAAAAGAGGGAAAAAGAAGAGCTCTATAGTTTTCCAACGAAAATCGCGTGGTGGCACAAGGGCTTTTTCTTTTTCTATTCTCACTCGTGGGGGTGAGAATAGACTGTGGGTTATTAAAGTTTGTTATACTGTCGTTGCTCCTTTTTGCCCCTGTCATCCATCGCTGTCGTTGCCACACACACTCCCAAAATGGGCGACCGATACCACGCTAGCGAGGTCGTGGGTCGCGAACACAAGAAAGTGTGGCGACGGCCAGCATCGGCAGCGTCGACATTACCTTCACTTGGACGAGCAAGTCAGTCGTCCAGAAACGACTGATAAGGGTATTAGTGGATGCTGAGGATGACACAAGGAAACGGATGACTTACAAGCCTCCGAGCCAACCAGCAAAACCAGATTGGTTTATTTGACGTTCAACCAGACGCTACTATATTTGAACCCATTTTTTCTTAAATATCGAATATACTTGTTAAATGTCGAACGTATTTTCCTATTTCTTGGTGAACCTGAATTCGAAAACACGGATAACTGATTACGTTGCCGGGATTCTCAACCCATTAGCCTTTTGTTGACTGCTGATAGCCTGATACCGGAATCTTAGAATAAGCCAAACGTACGGAGTACAGAGCATAGTCATTAAGGGACGATGAGAAACATCTTATGCTTACACTGGATATTCATTAACACCATTAGTAAGATGGTTTTAGATGATGTAGTTAACGACCGTCGGGTATTAACATTGATACTGGCGTAAACGATGTTCGACGTATCCGATGGGAAGCTCCTCAACTTAGCGGGTATTTACTAGTTGTGGAGCGCCACTGCTCAAAGCTCGCGCCCGGGAAAATGGTTTGAGTCCTCTTTAACAACAATACAATCCTGCGTGGGTCATGAACGGTCCTGGAGTCTCCAGACTTATTCTCTAAAGCAAAAGCTTTTTGGGTTTGTTCCCTGAGCTTGTAGGTTACAATGTAAGTTCGCTGCAGCAGGCCTCGTACCAGGATTACTTACACTCTGATGATTTTATTTTAATCATCCCCCCTTGCTAGTGCGGCAGTCCTTGCACTTCCTCACATGCTTTGCTTGTTGGAAAACGGCCTTTCGACCACTGTTATGTACCGCGCCGAGCAAAAGTACTGCACACGGCAAAGCAAAAAAGAAAAGGAGGGGAGAAACTTATTGTCAGAGTTATAAGGGGTTACAGTGTGTTAGGGAGGTAATTCCTTCTAGTGTGGTGTCGAACACAACGACACTCCTTTTCAATACCCCAGTACGAGCCTATATGATTCCGTGTAGACTCCGTGTATATAGCAATAAAAAATACTCTTAGAGCGAAAAATTCCTACAACCGTGAGCATAGCAAAAGACCTATTCTATAGCTACACATCTCCCCCAGGTTATAGATTTCTGATTTGCGTAGCACCTGAATGAAAAAGAGCCTACTTGACAATATCGTTTCAAATCTCAAGCACCTTAATTGACTCGATCCATTTCTCCAAGCAGATGCAAGGGAAGCAGTCAGGGAAATTATATTCAGACGCTTTTCCATTTCCTAAGCTACGCCTCATGTACCTAAGTACGTGAACAACTGAACAGGAAATAAGGTATAGGTAGGTGCTTCAGATCAGCTCTGGCGCCGTTACCACGGCGATACTAACTGTGCTGGCAGTATATACATAAAAAACTGCATGGCAAAGCATCACGACAACCCAGAAACGACAATAATTACCTCATTTCTATTTGTCAAAAAACAAGCCTGAGAGGATCTAATGCACATAATTTTTTTTAGGCGCAACAGAATCGGAAGCTGAAGGATCAAAGGGTCCAAAGAAACCATTACATATCTAAGCAAGCAGAAATCCTGCCCAGTCCCAATATTTCAAGGATCTAACAAGCCTATATGTCAGACGCGATACCGGAATAAGAAGCATATGCAGAATAAATAAAAAAAAATATCTAAAAGTTTGGGGCAGCGCTGTATCCCATACTCAGTGAGAACAGCCCAAATTGCGTGAAATATCCACAGTTCCTGTAAACGCATTCGTGAACTTGTCGAAATATACTGCAAGGGCCGAAATAGAACACGAACCGAACGAACGAAGAGCTCGGGAGTCTCATTAAGTCACCCCCAGAGAAGAGATGACAAATCGATCCGTTCCGGCCATTATGAAAATGCGAACGGTTGCCACGAGGGGAGAGAAAGAGAGAACTAAAGGGCTGCCTTGGCTTTTGCACCAACTGAGTGTTATAGCTAACATATACATGCTATATAGCTAGCTAACAGAACAAAAAAGAAAGACTCGATGGGCCAGGAGGGGGTGCAAGCTACAACAGACGAGAATAAAAAATGCTACATTTTTTGCTCTGATTGAGATGCTTTGGCTGCTGGGGTATACTGCGGGGGCATCCACGACGGGTCGCACAAGGGTCAATAAAGATGTCTCTGGGATGTGATTGTTTCTGGGTGCCGCGTGTCGTTTGGGTTGGTCCCGCGAAAGGGCACCCCACCCCCTCCCTCCGCAACAATGGTTTTCTCCTTCTCGCAATTTTTGACTTGCAAAAAAGGGGCCCAAAAGGTCGTCAAGGACAGACGCCCTCCCTAACTCCGACATGTGACCTAGTCTAAAAAGACTTCCTGGGTTAAGCATTCAGGGCACCAATAACAGCACCGGAGATAAACAAAAATAAAAAAGAGAGAAAGAAATGGGGAAAAAAGGTCTTTGGGGTCGGACCAGAAAAATATTGTAAGGATCTGCGGTTGTTTGCAGAGACTCCTGAAGCTATGAGGCTTGAAGTAAAGGCGTCGACTTGCCGTTGGGCCAAGTTTTACCCAACTTTTCTTTAGCGCGCTTAGTAGAAATAAAAAAATATAAAGAAAACCTTCTGATATGAAAAATAATGCTAGCCAAATTACAAGGAGCGGTTGTTAACTTCCTATTTTGAGTGGAAAAAATAGTTATGGGGAAAAATAGAATTAAGTGCCAGCAAAGTTTTTGACGCTTTTTCCCTCTGCCGTCGACTATAAAAGAGGGCAACAAAGGTGATGAGCTGAAGAGATGACTAATGATAGATGAAGTTTTCCCTCCAGACCCGGGAACTCTGTTTATCTTGTCAAGTCTTAACCAATCAACTTTTCTCTGTTTTTCCGTCTGATTTTTTTGTCCCCACTTTTTTCCTGCATCAGGTAAATTGCTGGTTTTACGAATGGTTTTACGAACTTACAATAAAACAAGACGTAGTGATTATTCAAAATTTTTGTCCAATTGCTGCCAGTATACGGGGAAACGGTGGAGCTCACATTGTTTGGTGATATTATCTACACTCAGGACGCAGTAATATGCATTCCGTTAGCGTACCAGCAGGAGATTCCTGATTGGTGGCAGTGTTGCTTCGGAGATCCTTTGGTACATAGCACCGACAACAAAACGCAGTACAGACTGGACCAGAGAAGAAAATAAAAGGAGACAGCTATATACTACAAGGTCCAAGCTTAGACTTGTGTAACAAGGGGGTGGATTTCGGCAGCAGAACAATAGACTTATCCGAGGATACGAACTGACCCTACGATGTCCGTCACGGACTTCCCCTTTCGCCATTTAGCTTTTGTGTACTACTGAACTTTCACATTAAAGGAACGGTAAATTCTATACCTACAAGACTCTATTCTCCTTTCTGCGACTAATTTGCTAAGGCAATTCCACTATTCCACTATTGTCACTACCTGTGGGTTCTAGCCACATAAAGACAGGTTCAAAAAAAGAAGAACAAAATGTACGCTCTTTTTTCATCCATTGCACACAGCTCAAAGAAACTGAATAACCGAGAACGTCACTTACCTTTCTTGTGAAGGTAGGAATCATTGAGAGTGGAATGGATGGCAGCCGGTAAGGGACTGGTACTGGCTGGCAAAGGTGTATATGGAGGGCTACCCGTTCCCACACCTGTGGTCAATCCTCCCATCACAGCATTACCCCCATTAGGGTACCTGTAAAGCACAATAATTTATTACACACTTGCGTAATAGGTTTATCCCTTCTATATTTCTTTCAGGTTTACTTTTGTGTTCTTTAAAAGTAAACCTAACTTACCAACTGTTGGGTCTGGGCCATGTGGACTGTCCATTCAACATCCTCAATTTATCATACACCGAGTCCGGCGAAGGTAATGCCTGTTGCTGCTGCTGGTGTTCTTTCTGTGCAGCAATGTTTCGCAGCACTCGGTTAATGGATGAGACCTAAGTGACGAGGAACCCGAAATACACTTTTAGTCTGAGACATCGATAATTGCTGTGTAGGTTCTTGTGTTGGAAAAGACGCGAAATTTGTGAAGTGAAATGTTGTGACATGGCTGTTTTCCCATGTTTGAGCCCCCTTAAGTATCTCACGCCCCTAGGAGACCACTAAATGTTAAAGATCTCACGTTGAGGGGAGAGAGAGAGTGAGAGAGCATGTGTATTTGTCCAATTCACCCCATGGGGTGTCCACTTAGGGGCAAATGGAACAAAACCATGAACCTAATGGGGTCCTTCGACATTGAAATTAGAGTAGTTACATTAACAGGTAACGTCTCGTCATAAAGTCGGAGTCGGCCACCTTTGGCTTGCAAAACTCCGAACTTCGGACGGGTAATAGTTTCAAGTTTCACAGTCATGGGCTGTGACTCTGATTCTCTACAAAGCCAGGTTCTACCGCATTTATTCTACAACGCTTGAGCCAAACGTCAACGCATAAATGTCTTTCAATTATAATATTCAGTAGGAGGGAGGAAGCATTGTAGAAAATGTCAAAGAAAAGAATCTATCAATAGGATGTAAAATTTAAGGTTAACCCCCTAGGGTTGGGAAATCTTGTCGCATCAACACAACACAACAGCAGCGACTTTTGCTTACGGGTTCCTTTTCTTGACACGCAGAAAAAGCCAAAGAGGGGGGTCCTTGCACATGTGATAGTCAAACCTATGATTTGGGGTGACCATCTAAGGGGGAAAAAAGCATTCTCTTTCTTTTCTATTCTTCGGGCCCTTCTTTATTTTTTTTATTTTTTCCCTTTTACATATCCCGCTAAAACGAGGTGGATTTTAATTCCAGGCTAGCTTTTCACCTAATGACGGTGTCGGACCGGGCTCTAGCTGGGCTATAGAAAGCAGCGAGCACGTCCCGGGGACGCCCAGTGACGCCCTTTTGTCAAACACTATCACGACGAGACAGAAAAGAGGGTAAAGCATCGCATACATACATCGGGGAACTAAGAAAGGATTGCCGCTTTTCTGCTTTTCTTTACAACAACTACACATATGACTCGAACTTACAACACACATACACACACAAGATTCCCTTGGCCCCCCTTTTTTCCCATTCTGGAACGATTTCTGCCTCCCCTCCTTTTTATTCCGCACGCTATACTTCCCCAGATTGATCTCTAATAATGCCCATGCAAGGCAAGTCTCTCCATGAAAGCTTTTTCTTCTGTGCTGCCCTCCGTTCATCAAGATAATATGATGATGTTTCGGTTTCTGTGTGAAAAGAAGAGCTGAAAGAAAAGTCACACAGCTGAAAAGGAAAGTTGCAACGCATGGGCCGTGTTTCTTATTGCAACTCCCAAGTATTAACACAGAAACCAATTCCTTAATGATTTTCCCGTCTTCAAAGGAGCTTGCAACAGTTCTGTTCCTGGGCTAAAAGTTAATCAAACGACCGAGTAAAACTTGCTGCTACATTTATGGGGTTGCCGTTATGAGATTCCTTCGATTGCTCGAAAGGTTCTCGAGTCCCTGTAGACGAAAATAAAAAAAAAAACTTCCGAACCAGTAGCGGAAGCAATGTCCAAGTCTTGCTTATCAAATTTTCTCTCCCCTTCATCTCCTCCCACGAAGAAAAAAGGAGAAAAGATAATAAAAATAGGCTCAAGTTGTGGCGTTTGGATCGACTATAATCTCAGGGTCCGTTTATGATAAAGGGAATAAAAAATCCTCAACAAAGAATCAGAGACTAAAGTTAGAGTCATGCCGCATTTATTGCTGCACTCTTTGCCTCATTCCTCTATGTTGGCCAAGCTATGGACTTTGGTCTATATTCCATTCCAAGATTCTCAACTTGAAGAACATCCGAGTTCTTCTTCTTTGCCCCTTGACAACATCAATACCCCAAAACTTCTGTCCCACTACACTCTACTGGCTGCCGCTGTGACTTCTTGGCTCACTCTGTGTCTCTGACATGCTTTATTCTTGATCTCATATACTAGGTCTTTAAAAAATTTATCCTTTACTTAATTTTTTGTTTATAAAATGGAAAGCGAAAGTCATTTATACAAGAAGTTACGACGTATATAAGAAGATACCGGCAACTTGCAAGCTCTTACGCCAATTAGCCTCCAATACTCCCCCCAAAGAAGCCAAAGAAGCCTAAAAACCTACCTCTTAAAAACAAAAACATTCGGTTACCAGCTCATTATCACTCCCACTAACTTTTTTTTGTCTGACTTCATGAAGCAGAAAATAACCGATAGAGACGCAAATAAAAGAGTACACAATCGATAGGACGCGAAATAAAGAGCAATCGATAAAAGGACAGAATAAAACACTTACGCTAGGGATATTGTCATTGTTGCAGATCTGCTCTTGTAACAATCGATCTCGGATCTCCCACGCAAAAATGGAAGGACATTCCCGCTTAAACTGCGAGATTTTACCCACGACTTCCGAAGTGGCTACTCGAGGTTTGGAGCCACCGATTGCGCGAGGCCGTATGGACCCCGTTTCGTAATACCTTCACCACCAAAAGAATCATAAATTGGGTAAAAAAAAGCAAATTTTAATATTTTTCTTTTTTAAAGAAAAATCCAGCCTGAGATATTACCTGCCAAGTATTTTGGACACACAGCCATTGGAGACTTGGAGAATGCGAGAAATGTCACACGGTCGGGCACCGGAATGTGCCAATTCCACAATCTTCTGTCGGGTAACGTCCGGCAAAGGACGTCCGCTAACGAAGACGCCGCCTAATTGATTGACACCGCTGTGACCTGTGTCACCCACAGCACGAAACAATCAAACAAAAAGCATTGTCATTGCCCATTCGTTACAACGATATGCAATCATTTCTAAAATGGCGTGGAACATTTTTCGCCCCAAAAAATTAAAAACATTACTGCTTGCTTCAACAGTAGCTAATAAGACTGAAATCAATGACAGTTTATAAATCTTGCGTTTTGGGTGAAGCTACACGCTAACAAATTAGGAAACGTTTACTGTGTGAAAACTGCTAAGCTACCGAATGTGACGAACGGTTTGACAAGTTCAATTCAAGCTTTAAACAATGATACCTGTAACAAATGACTTACTGTCCATCGTTGCTGACATTGACATCAATCCACCTAGACAACAAGAAAGAGACAAAAAAAGCTTCGCATTAAAAAACACCTAAACATATCAGCTTCTTTTCCTATTATAGAAAGTTGCACATCAACTCGTGTTGGCTCAACATTACAGATACGAATATTCATGTCGCAGGATTGTTGTGTATCTATGATGCTGGTTGCAGCTGACAGTCATTTCGGGGTGTCAAGGGGCCAAGTGACAGTTATGGCAGTCTGCCCCTATTGAATATGAAACGATATTGAGCCCAATAGTGAGATCCAAGTGGCCCTTGACGGACCCCGATCTCAGTAGATATGACGAATGACTATATGCCTTATAAGTAAACCTCAGACGTATTTATCACATAGAACTCGAGCCCTTTGAGAGTCCTTTTCCCTTCCGATAAGAGAAGCAGCTCCCCATTACACTATATTCTCCATATTTCTTCTTTCGCTTGAAACTTTGGAGCAGTTACAAGAAGATCATGCGACTCTTTTCTACACCATGCATCTTGTATATATCTAAGAGTACTAATGTGATACAATAATACCAACAAGGCAAAAGCGCTACTGCCTGAGGGCTACCATCCAACCACATAACAAATTGTGCTAACTTAGCAGTTAAAGCTTTCAATGCTAGTACAGTCGTTCCTTCTTCTCCGTCTTTTGTAAGGCACAAAAGCGGTATAAAACTCCAGCGGCACGGCACGGTTTAAGTCGCAGATACATAAGTCCATAAGCATTGCAACCTTTAGAAAGAAAAAAGAAGGCTAGCGGTGAAAAGGCGGCTGTTCCTCTTGTGCGTTAAATATATGGCGCCTATAAGGTGAGTGTAAACACGTTATTTTCTTAAAGCTATTTAGCTAACATATAACATGAGCTGCAGTAAGCCCGCGCATTCAAAGCGAGAGAAGGTGGATAGACCGGCTCGACAGGAGGCCTTCGAGGATGAACAAGTCCGTGGGGGGTCCTTTCTGCTCTTGTACGTATTGCTGGTAACGTGCAGTAATAATGGAAATCAAGCTGACAACATGGTTCCGTAATAATAAAACAGAATTACTGTCCGTTTCGTAGAAACAAACAGACCAAAGTCAAATGTTGATTTTTTCTCATTTTTAAACTAAAACTGACGGAAGTTTGGGTAATTCCAACATACCACAGCTTTTATTTCTTAAATCGTGCGCGTTTGGAATATGTCTGAATAATAATAAACTTAATAGGACTCACTTAAAGTTAACCTTAAGAACGTTAACAAATTAACTAATTATAATGTACCTGAGTTGGTGCTACTAGTAATACGTACTAGCAATACGTACAAGATCTTTATAGTAAGGACAATCTCTACCAGAAATACTCTCAACTATGATTGCTAAATATTGGCAAAGCAACTTACCGGCGGTAAGTAGGGATCCTATTCCTTCCAGCTCAGGAGATTAAGGATCCAACGAAGTAATACGGCGAACACTTTAGGTTCGATAACTTTTTAGTTTCAGCCTTAAATAACTGCAAACAACACAATCAAAGTTCCATTCGCCAACAAACGCCAACAGAAATGCTTCTTAAAAACAGGGCAACTCCTGATGGGGATAAAATGGTTACGGAAATCGGAGACTTTCAACGCACTTTTGGTGCCTAATGATAAGGCTACGAGTATAGGGAAAGTCCCTCCGGGAATTTGGCTTTTTCACGCTTGTTGAGATTCACGTGGTGGGTGATGTGCGTGAAAGGTATTATAGGCGACGAGGTACAAGCCATAGGTTAGGTCACGGTCAGTTCCCTAATGGGTTTCCCTCGTGGTCTGCTGTTCAAGCTTCAAAGCGTCCACTTTATTACGCTTGGTTGCCAATCTTCGTTTACGCGCCGGGTGTCAAGGCAAACATTTAGAAAAGCCACCGTTGCTTTACAAGGAGGTGCTTGTAAAAGTCACAAGAGCAATGAAGATCGGTATTTAAAAAAAGGTTTCTAATACTTGGCTCACTCTCACTCTCTTCTTCTTCTTCTGGAGAAGTAACACACACCCCGCGTCACGGTTCAACTGGAAGCACTGCTGGGTCCTCGACCAGCAAACTTGTGAATTTGGATCTCTTGCTCTTCTTCTTGCTTCTTCTTCAACTTCTTCTTCTTCTTCTTCCCCAGCTACTCCTCCTCGTCTAATGCCTCTTAGTGGCCCAAGTGCGCATGGAAAACTGGGAGGACTCATCAAACCACGAATTGTTCTTTGGCAAACTTTTGGCTCTAACAGCTTCTAGACCTAAGAGACCCACGACGACATCCTCCTCTATCCCAGCACCCATCTCAGCACGCCCATCAGGGGTGGAGAGAAATGAATGTAGGACATAGGGAGGTGATGCTGAGAGATGCACAGGACCGTCGCCGGGATCCTAAGGCTCGATGAAGCACACGTTCATGCTCACACTCCATGCATCCCTGAGAGGCGGGGTTTCGATCTGCCGTTCTTCCCGCCTCAATCCAATAGAGGCGGCCATCAAGCCCTCCCGACTCCAATCACGGGAAAGGAGAGGGAGACCTGTGTACGCAAGCATACCCGCCCATCATAATACCCCCAGTCTTGTCCCTTCTCCTTTTTTCTCTGTATTTTCCCTCCCTGTGATTATGCCACGCTCGTCGTGCTTCATAACATCGACAGCGTTAAGCATCCGGATGTCTCGTGTGATGAAAATTACAAGAGGATTCCGTTAAATGAATTGGTGAAACAAAAATGTACGTTCAGCTAAAGATATCCATTGATTAAAACATGAATAAAAGTTTAAATAAAACATAAAAATAAATAAATATGAACAAAAACACAAACAATGAATGTTGCTATGTCGCCTCGTTATAAACGCTGAGATTCTTTTTTAAGTATTTTATGTTTTGGTTTTTTATCTTGGCTTACGCAAGGAATTTTAGTCGTGTAGCTATAGAATGTCATTGTGGACATAGTAGACATTTGGGTAAAATGATCCGCTGGAGATGAGGGGGAAAACAGGAGACACGAAACTATAATTTTTTTATTTGATTTATTTTTTCATGTCGAGGCTGCGTTCCTTGACCGCGCCGTGCACGGTACCCTGGCTTTGAAAGAAACGTACCCAAAGAGCCAAGCGAGAGGGACAGGAACAGTACTGGACCCTCTCTTATAAAAAGGGGCATAGAAATAGATCCTCTTTTGTGATCCAAACAGGTTGTAGGAGGTAACGCTGGAACGGCGGCGTTGTATAGGGAAGACTCAAGTCTTGGGGCGTCGGAATCTTTCTTGGTCCAGCAGTCGAAACTCATTAGTTACAGCTCTTTAGTCAAGCTATGAGGTCATCTACGGAGGGGAGGTAGGAGCCGAAGGGGACTTTATGTGCTGTTATGTGTACATATCCTCTCCTCTCCTCAATACAGCTCCGATAGCGGCTCCGAAGAGGTTCTATTAAATGGAGTTAGGCGTAGAGAGACAGCAGGATTCTGCTAGGATCGCGTGCCTTTCTCTCTGGCCGGAAAAGGATCACATGTCTTGCAGACGTTCGCTTTCAAACCATGAATACCATTACAGACATCACACAACCGCGCCGTGCAACAAGCTTCACAACAAAAGACCTATCAGTAACCAATACGCTACCCCAAGTAAAAGATCTTCCCGTGTGTTGTGTATATTTTGTGTATACGCATTCCTCCGGTAGGCACAGAAAACAAGAAACCGGATGGTACACTAAGAAAAATAACAACATTAGGAATGGAATATTGCACGATTAGAAAGCTTATTTTTCTTCTTAAAAAGCGCTCTCTTTGCCAATTACTTCACCAACATAGAGCATATGTTGACAAACATCGATAAGAATCGACAATGACATGGGTGTCGAAAAGGATAAAAGTAAAAGCAAAAATAAGCACGCGGGGAAAAAAGCAAAAAGGAGATACTAGAAATAGGGAATGCGGACTATAAGCACCAGTTCGGGAGGTTGTTTGTACTCCCATCGTGTTATTACCCGGCTTATCTCACCCATACCAAAAACTGTATATATCCTTTCCGCGGGCGTCTCTGTGATGTATATGTACGCGTAAAAGGCACGCGTTCGGACACCCTACGACGTCGATCGCTTCCCCCTTCCACGGAGCACAACCGACGTCCGCTCAGGATGCAATCTAGCTCTTCCCACTCTTTCTCTTTCCCGCGTATTAATGTCTCTGCTCATTTTCTTACAGAGCTTGATGATGTTTAAATACTCGGAGCGTAATGTATCAGTACTGCACAAAGCCAGCACAGTTTCCCCCGCAAGAATGGAATCCTGCAGTAAAGGTCTTCCACGTTCGGAAACGCAGCGCTTGCATTTGGAATGCTCCAAAGCGCTTTAGATGAAATAACTTTGTGTAATACAAGGTCAGGGTGACTAGCGCACGCGCGCCACTTGTGACTCCTTATTTGACTTACATTTTTCTTGTAAGGAATAAAAAATAAGCAACGAGTCCCAGTAAAATTCCTCCTAAAAAAAGCTTGACCGCGACTTCCATCATGCAGCAGAATCATGCTATGTTCTTCATGTGGTGGCACAAGACTCTTTGGGACCTTGGGGCGCTGGCAGCAATTCACATGTTTATAGCTCGGCGTTCTAATATGCATGACAGCGCTTCGAAAATGTATGCCCGCAAAAGCTTTCGCAATAAAGCGGACATTCAGTACGGCAGCCCCGGCACAGAAAAATAATAAGAGATGCGAAGAGACATTGAATTTCCTTTTTCCTTTTTAATAGCAGTCGCAGCAGCAGTGCAAAAAAAGAGAAAGGGTAAAAAGGGAGAAGATTTCAATGTTCAATGTCGCCTCCCGACAACTTTCCAAGGCAACTTCCTTCTTCTTCTTCTCTTCTGGCTGCTGCAATGCCATGGAGCTCTTAGATTTTCTTGGTTGACATCACGGCGACATAATGATCCTCGCTTTTGAATAGGCTACCCCAACTTTATACCGACACTTGTGTCCCGAAGCCCCGGAGCCCCTTCTTTGGCTGCTCCCGTGGAAAGAATGGCCGGACGGATGGACTTACAAATCGTCGCCGTCTCCATCGTTTTTGCTTTTTCAAAAGAGAGAAGGTTCTGTGCATTTGCCAACGCCAAAAAGAACTCGCCAAGGAATTGAGGAGGAACTTATGGAACCACAATCCAAAAAGGAAGGTCTAAAAAAATATATATAAAAAATAAAAAAAGTACATACAGCATTCATGGGCACGGAAGGTACGTGTGTGATATTATTAGGTCTTTGCCAAGAAAGGATGTTTTAAAATCTTATTTGTATTATGCTACCTCCCCTCCCGAAAAATACACGGATTAATTCAAATCTAAATTCAAATCTCCTAACTTAAAAATTATCAAACAGGGGTTGCTTATTGACCTCTTTAATGCTTCGAAGTGTAGCGCTGAATGCCAAGACGTAAGGCTTTTGGTGTTCGGTGTCTGCGTAGGCCCATCTTGTGACACTTTGAAGACCCCCTTTCGCTATGGGTATTGTATTTTGGATTGTAGAGTCAAGGCTTTAAAGTTTTGGAGCAGAGGAAAAATCTATATATTTATATAGAAAAAGAAGAGCTAAAAGGGCTTTCTTCAAATGTTTTTTGGAGTGTTCAGAGGGGGCGGTTTTTGATTCTGGCAGAGGTGACGTGCTTCAAAATCTGGCTCTTTTTTCCCTTTTTTTCTGAAGAAAGACTGCTCTGTAGCTGTTCATCCGCCTCCTCTTTTCTTGCCTCTTGAAAGACTAACAGCTTTGAAAATTTTCCAACCCTCCCATTTCAAAGTGGCTGCTACAGCTTAAAAGAAAAATCTAGCGGGGGGACAGCAGTATCGTCTTTTGGCTAGCTGCTGGGCTTTTGTCCATGTCGGGGCGAGTTGTAGCTTTTTCTTTTCTACTCAGCAGCCCGCTTTTTCTTGGCTTCGCACCTTGTGGCCGCTCGATTCAGAACTTGATAGATGAACCAGCCTTGTATGATGTCGCCGTACTGCAAATGCCATTCCTTTGCGCTCATTTATGTACCATAGTGGGTCCATAAATGACGATTTGTATCGCGCCAGGTATATACTTTCGTGACAGTAACGCAACGAGGCTTTCTTTATTAAAAATAAAATAAAAATAAGGAAAAGGTTACAAGGAATCCCCGAGTACTCGATCTATTTTACAATACGATCACTTTTCCTTGTCACAACTATTTAAAAAAAATAAAACTCTTCACATTTTGCTCTTTTGGGTTAAAAACGAGCGCGCTAATTTGAACCCACTCAAAAGCGCCCGAGGTACCCAAAGTATGGCCTTTTCAATTCCTAATTACGCTCGTGAGTAAACACTTTGGAAAGAAAGGGATAAGCAAAACTTTCTGGCTTTTTACATCCTTACAACGAATAATACAGCAATAAGAGTGTTTCAAGTAGTCCGCGGTTCGAAAAAGCATAAGCGTCAGGGACGGTCATAAAGCAAGGTGTGGGCATTGTGGTGTGGGTTGTTATCATCCCAAGTACAGGAGTTTTGGAGAGAGAGGGTCGAGAGGGTGCTCCATGGGACAAGCTGCGGGCACAAAAGGTTATTGTGCGTGTGCCGTGTTAGCACTTGGGTCGTTCTGGCAGATCCAGGTGATTTATGACTAAGGAATCCTCGGGACTCTTTTTACAGCAGTGAGGGAGCATACTCCAGGCATACAACAGCCGTAACAAGAGAAGCCTATCGATATTGTCCTTGCTTATAGGCGATATAGGCTTGACTCTTTTCGCCGTGTTAAAAGAGGAGGAGAAATACTTCAGAGAGACTTGTACCGCTGCTACTTAGAGAGCTTTATGGTAACACAACACAGGCAAAAGGTCCTGAAGTATCCGGAAAATGTAAACTGAAAAAAAGTCCAAAAGGTGCATGGCTGCATGGGGCTTTATAGGGCCAGACTGCTTTCTGCGCCATGACAAGCCACAAAGCTAAGTACCTCGGTGTGTCGTTTTTCTCCGCACCCCCTTTGGCATAGACATACAAAAGTTGGGCTCGTCTATAATCATTCATCAAGCCCAGGCGTCGATAGAGACGTTGATGACACGCCGCTTTTTGACAAGGGCCACAGCCGTTTTGTACCCCATGTCATGCCTGATAAAATGTCTCATGTTCCTATATGCATCCCTGATGGAGCCCTTACTGAACTCCCCAAAGGCGACTTTTTTGGCCTCGTCATTACATCTAACTTTCCATTTAAAAAATCCCCATCATTTGATTATAGTTTCAGACTTAAATAAGACGGGAAATTACAGGAAATTCGTAGAAAACCGTCACTTTTTAAAGTCGTCATTAAAGTTTCATGCTACCTAAGTGGGCATAATCAAAGTTTCGTTAAGTACGTTTAAAAGTTACGACTGTTCTTGGGAGGAAGTTGTGGGATATATACGTCAAACTTCACATGTTTAGGCACGTTACTTCTGTACGAGTAACGAGCTTAAACTGTGGGAAAATCATCGTATTATGACAGCAAAAAAAGAAACGAAAGGATCAGCAAAGATGCTTTCGGGAGCCGAAGAATCGAAAAAGAGTTCTAGAAGGGAAAATCGACTGCCAGAACAGAACACCCTCACCCAACAAGTCACTTGATGGGGTACGAGCGATGACGCATCTTTTGGATACGAGGCAAGCACAATTGCCATGGCAACGTTCAATCAAGCATGCGTATAGCACGGAACGTGCAAGTATATCCCATCGTAATAGTGGCGTACAGACACGACTTTTAGCTCTCTCCCAACCCGCGGCATGACCATCGCCGATGACGTTCTAATGACATCACACGATTGGCCAAGCATGGGTAATGAGTTTAAAGAGGAAACCGCTGTTCAATCTACAAGATTCCCCTCCCCCATTTCCGATGCTCGCGTCTCTGGTGTCTAATCCAACAATATCCAAAAACCCGGGCCTGGAGCTTTTAAGAGTTTACACACAAACACACACGCACATCCTTGTGTGAAGGTGGGAACTTAATGCTGACGCCCAACCCCAATTCCGAGCAATCAGGAGGCCACATCGATACTTTTTACTTTTTTTTCCTGGCTGCAATGTTATACCTCTCTACCTGTGGCTCTCTTCTATAGAGGAACTGGAGTCCAGGTGTTAAACGCCCCTTTTAGGCTTTTCGTGTGCCAAGCGTGGGGACGTGGAGGGTCCAAGGGGCTGGTTAGTTTTAAGACCAGAACGAATCAAGTGGATTTTACGCTAAATCAATACCAAGGCCCCTTCTTGTGATTTCAATTTAGCACTTGGACACTTTGGGACTGAAACGTATTACAGAAAACCCCTCAAACCATGAGTCTTCTTAACCGTGTACATTGTATAAGTTCCAACTTCCTTAAAGGTTGAACATTTCAATATAGAAGCGAGGAAAAATCGCAGGAATTTTGGGGCACAGTACCGTACACAATAATAGACTTGGTTATAGTTTGCCGGTTAGCGCAACGGCATTAGAGAAAAGAAATAACTCCCTTTGGCATGGGACGGGACTTTTTCTTCTTTTGAAATTCTTAGCGACGCTTACATCTCCATGCTGCTGGTTCCATACAGACATACATATGTGCATACGGTGACTGCTGTGTGTCGCCTGCACCGCCGGCTCGAGGCTTTTCATAGATGAGCACTTTAGTGGAAATATTTAACGAGGAAAGGCGCCCCTAAGGAGATTCAGAATGAGCCGAGTACCAGAAGTAAAATAAGTAAAAAAAGAAAAAATAAGAAAAAAAACTCACGGCCCGGGGTAAAGTATACCTCTTAGGCGCGTTCTGTTGCAGGATGGCACTGTTGGTGTGCCGAGATTCTTTTCTCCTTTCTTTTTTATTATTATTATTCTCCCCACGGTCATAGCGCACCAAAGCATAAGGACATTGGACGGGCGTTAAGGGTCTCATCGAGAATCTCATGTTGGTGCTACAAACGTCGGACGCTTACCAGCAGGGAGCCAAGGCAAATCTAGGGAAAGAGAAAAAAGTTCATCTCCATAAAAAAAACAGGGTTCACAACGAACATACGATTACGAATACGCCATACACGTTTTTTAAAGACATTTGTACCTATTCATATGGAGCTTCTTTTATGCGGTCTAAACTATTTCCCTTTTTTTAAACAAACAGCAGATTAGAGGGAATTTGTGCAAAAACAGGATTGCAAGTATATAGGCAGAAAGGTAGGAGGTGCAAAATTCTAGACTAAAATGCAGGAAAGAAGGCTGGATCCCATGCACATCGAAGCTTCTTGTTCTCCATGGGACGTCCCATTCACGCCACACAGGAGGCCCTAATTCGCAGGCAACGGTCACTTTTCACCTGATTACGCTCGCATGCAACCAAAAAGCAGCTGCGCGTTGAAAATTCCATATTTTCCCTCAATAGCAACGTCGCCGGTTTCATAACGGCAACAGCATACTAATGTCAATTAACTTTTATTTCACCTACATTATTTCCTGCTGCATAATTGATTCTAACATAACATCTTCAACTATATCGTAGAATTTCTTCAAATTGTATCAGTCTCTTCAAACGTTACAAAGTATTCTTCATACCGTTAAACTGTTCCCTATTTACGTGATCAATCAACTGACCACTAAGTTCATTTAAAACATTTATTTTGCGCCAGGAAGTTTTACAGCATAGATTAGGCTTCAATTAGGGGTAACGTGTGCGCACTAAGTCAAACCTAACTCAGCTACCACACATGAATCTATACCCTAAATCGGCTTCCGAGCCACACACACACAGACACCATTCAAGGCGCGGAGGATCAATTACGCCTCCACACGCCTTTATAGTTCTTTCACATATCATAAGTGTATTCCCTTTTGCCTTTTATAAAGCCTTTTCGCTTTATTCCAACTCCCTAAACATACATCTACATATAGAAAGCAAGGTTTCTGCTTAGGAAAAGTTGAAGACGCGGAACATCGCTTAAGCCAAGTTATCTCCTTCACACAACAGCCTTATACACGCAAGACACACGCAACTTAAGGAAACCTTTGTCCTTTAATTGCTTTACATCGCCTCGCAGATCTGTTCCGCAGCTTTAAAGTTCCGTGAATTTCCGTTCAGTTTACAAAGACAGTTCAGTAACAGCGAAACTCTGTTTCCCACTTTGTATGGCAAAGTTTTCGTCACTCGGCAACGCCTATACTGTTACGCTCATCGCTATCTTCTTCCCCAAATGGCTCTTATTAACACATTTTGCATGTCGCAAAAGAGGTGAAATAGAGAAACAAAAAGCCCATCCTTTAAAGCTCATCTATTTTGCACCTTAATAATCCAAGAAGCCCACGTTTTGTAGCTGTTACTACCCACCTTGGAAACAAACTAATTAAATATCCTAGACGGATTGCACCCCAGCAACGCTACACAGCGATCAGTCCTCATTTGCATATGAAATATGGAATCCAAGCGTAAAAGAAGGAAAATTGTATTTCGTTTTCTTGGAAGCTGAAAAAATACGTCGTTTGATTCCGCGTTAGCTATATACACGCTCCTTGTACATAGTCGTTGCTTAAAACCAATGAAGCGACGTTTGCTCTTCATTTTAACTATTCCCGGGCTCGGCAGAACGAACTGAAAATGCAAACAATGGAATCAAGCGTTGTCTTCAAAATTATGAATCCTTGCGTGAAAAAATCCTGGCGGGTGCTAATCGCTCAGCACTGTCTCTTCATGCATACATAAGTCACTGTGCGAGATGCAAGCCTTTTCCCCTTTCTTTCGAACAAATCCACTAACGATGGTTGCTTGCACCAACTTGCGCCCCCAACAGCACTATGTAACTCTGGAGACAAAAATTCGGTTCAATCCCAAGAAGAATGTCTTTTAGCTTCTATATAAGGTAACATTCTTACAGTATATATATTTATAGAGAGAGAGAGCAGTGTCAGGGGCAATCCGGGCAGTTAATGGGAGTCTATAAAAGCCCTAAGAAAGTGTTGATGACTTTCCTACTTCTCGGGCTCCATATTTACGGTTTCGGTCGCTGTGAGGGGGAGGGTTTTTGTAAAAGAAAGCAACCCTGTCATCGTTCCGCACTCACGGTCCACTGCTTGTGCATGGGTTCGCACGTCTTATCGCGGGCAACCAGCCCCTTCATTGTTGCCGTATAGTTCTCCATCTCATACTTTTTGTTCTTTGGCCGCCTTTTTGTTTCCTCCTCACAAGAACATTGCTGAGATGCCTCAGCCGAACCGGGGATGCTGTGTATTGTCTCTGGCAATGTCGTGTATGTGTGGCCATGCCTGGCGTCTAAACGGAGGAGGCTAACTTCCTTCCTTGGTGTGTTCAAGCCGCGGAACCCAACGTATCCTGAACCCCATTAACGAAACTTGCTGGGACTCTTGAAAATCCGTAATACTTTTTGCATTGCCAATAGTTAAAAACTTCCAAGCCAGAGACCGGAGGCGAAGAAAAAGAAAAATAGTTTCTGCTTTTATTATTAGTTATGAAAGTTTTGTTCACTAAACTAAAGATATGATCGAACACACAATATACAGGTTAACCTGTACACACTGTGGACCTTAATCTACCTTATTTTATGGACGAGAGACTTTGTTTCAGTTTCGTTTAATGAACGTTCACGGGTTATTGGCATTCAAAATTTGGGTCATGACGTCACAGAGGTATCATGGTGTGGTTTACAGCGCATGTTGTCATAGTTACTGTTTATCTCCTTGCTTTGCAACAGTAAAATAAACGGCCAATAGTCGTGCGCCTGTGACGTCAGAAAGCCACGCGCGATCCTATGTGCTTTTCTTTGATAGTTTAATTACTATTTCGGGTCTTATGTAGATAAACTTTAATAGGGTCGTGAGGGACGCGTTGAATAGAAAACAGCTTGAAATGCTTTCCGACTCCCTGAACGGGAGTTAATAAACGGGCGTTTACTGTGTAAAAGTCACAACTGAAAGGGGTTGGTAGGTTGATTTTGGACAAGGTGGCTTCCTTATAGAGAGAATACATAAATAGGTGGCTAAAACTAACTCCGAGAGTCACTAAGAAGGACTCATCACTTGAATAGGATTTGGACAGATGGTTTAGAAAAGCTTGCAAACGTACTTCCGCGTCGTGTAACGCATGAATATGCAGTCATTGAACACATACAAGTTAATGTGCAGTTTGTCGCGTGTGCATTCGCCTGGTTGCATTTCTACATTGCAACCCCTCTTTATACCTCTCCTAGAATGCCTTCCCCTGGACTTTTGGTACTGCAAACGTATTATATAGAAACGTCCCTGGTCCTCTTGTGTACCACAACTCGCCATGATTTGACGCCAACCTGATTAGTCCGATTGGTTCCGCGCATAATGGAACCTCACATTTTGTACAATTTGGGACTACAAAAGTAGCTGAAAAGGCTTATCCTATCAAACCCTTGGACACGTCCAAATTGAGATGTTCACACATACACCCCATTGTAAAGAATCTAGATCTCCAGTCAACTTTCATGCATTACGCTTCAATTTGTTACGCTGCTTACGCACATGCAAATGAACACACATTCTAAATTCGTTCCAAAAACATTAGTAAGAGCAATGAATTCAAAGTAAGCAATAAAGCAAACCCGCGAAAACAACAACCATGAACCAAGAATACCATTTAGTATTCCTTTAATAGATAAGAAAGATACACAAGAAAAAAATGATTGATGTTATTGGGGTCTTTTTAGGCGACACTATATATATACAGCTTAGAAGGTTAAGCAGCGTAGTACACCCAAATAAGACATAACACATTATAAGAGGCACATATACAAGGCACCAGGGAGAGGATGATGATGGAGGGAGAGAGAAACACCGAACTGCGAGAACTGTTACCCGCTTTTTCCCCAATGAAGTTGTCTTTTGCTTATCCCCCTTTGCCAGCAGGTCGTTTCCCCAAATAACGACGTGTTCATTAGCATAACAACATGACCGATGCGTGTCAACATCGGCTTCCCTTTTTGCTTTTATTTTTTATCCAAGCCCTCTGTGTCGTCCCCAAACGTCCTCCCTTCCCCCAAACAATTCTCCCTCAACAACCGTAGTGCCTTTGCCCGTGTTATAATGTAGCCATGTAGCTATGGCTGCAAAGCTGCTTGTCCTCGATTTCTTTCCCTGATTCGGTGATTCCATGTGGGAGTTCCCTCTGAGGTGTGTGGGTGCGATATAAAAATACAAGGGATGCAAGAGCAGTATATAGCACCACTACCCAGTACCCACGCGTCAATTATTCCTATAGTCAGGATCAACTATGCTCAGCGCCGATTTTGGCCACAGTGCTCTACAACAAATGGCCCTCGAAGGTGTCGGTTTACATGATCTGGACCAGTGATACAGTTGTTATCGCAGTCTTTACACACCCGCTCAGCTTGGAGCATACTTCCACTACCATCCTCAGACAGATATACATGGCTTAGAACTACCCTATTTCGCTTTTGTGAACTATTACAGTTCAAGATATTTCTTTTGTCTGCCAATAACACGTTTCAGAAAATTTGGAATGCATACATTTATGTAGTAAAAAACTCTATAAGACATTTTTGTTAATGCCAAAAACACTTTTTAAAAACTTCGGAAATCCGTAAATTTCTGTAATAAAAAAGCTTCTAAATTATCTTCTTAGAACGTAATATTTACACAACTTTCACCACATTCTAATTGACATACAGGGTAGCACGATATTGAATTGTAAAATTAACAAGAAATTTGACAAAGACATTTATAATTCCTTAAATATTATTACTTTCGTTAAGCTCTGAGTAAGTTACTGTGGCTTTTTCGAGTAAAAAAAGGAACGAAAAGAGTATTTCATACTTCATACCGCGCTTATAATTGGTTCGTGATGTGATTGACCAGATGTGGGCTGGTAATAGTCTGGCTTATCAGATTGGGAAGGGGAGATTCTTCATCCAGTGTTCCAATTCACCCCTAACCCAGTTGTCCACTTGGCTAGCTCTTTACCTTCTGCCTCACGTTCATAAACCCGCAAATAAAGTTATATAAAAAAGGGGCGTTAGCATCTAACACAATATTGTGACGAATAACCCGTTTTATAGATTTAACGGAAACATTCTATAATCTATAATGAAATTTGTCCTTAAAATATGACGTCACGTCACATCATTCCCAACACACAATGCGAGCTCCGATACCAACACATATCTATCGGACTCGGGAGAGCAACGCGCGGTCGACGCATATAAAAGTCTTCCGGATCATTGAACGCTTATAACTTCATGTGTGGCTTTGTGTAACTGGAACATAAAACACAACTAGGAACGACGGTTATACGGCCGCCGACATTCGTCAACCCAGTTTAATTAGAGCGAGACGGATCCTAGAAAATTGGGCCTCCGGTCATCCAAAGCAAAAAAGAAAAATCCAAAGCATTTCTTTTATTACCAACCGCATTCAACCCCATAGAAATGTCACTTTATATAGGTAGAGAAATGCAGGCAGCACGGACTGTTAGCGACTTTTTTCGGGAACTTAGATCCCCGCTGTCGGAGGGATTAAAATTAAGACCAACATACATGCATATACATCCACTGGAAATAGAAACTATTTTCCTATTGAGTGCCACTGGGCTTTTGTTGATCGAAAAAGGGTACCGAATACTTTGTCGGCTTGCAAGCTTCTCTCCACCTGCAAGCTTGGCAAATCACCTTTGCACAAAAACCCAGGTGGAGCGAAAAGGCTTTCAAGAATTCCGCTCTAATCCTTTCAACACTAGCTCCTTTTGATTAAAGCAAGACACCACAAGTAGACAGCGAGTCTTAGGACGGCCCCTTTTATGTTTCTTACAAATATAAATAGTCCTCATATCCAGTTAACCGACTTCTTTTCTTTTTTAAACCTTACAAAGTAAACAGATTGTGTTTAAAAAACCTCAATGATAATTTTTTCATACATCTTAATAAGGCTAATTTATTTTAAATTCTTAGTTTAAAAAAATAAGGCTAATTTCTTACATACCATGGCACCTGTGGTGCTAGTTGGCTCTCCTCTCCCCTGTGCTATTATCCTTTCAGGGAAGGTGTGCAAACGGTAATAATATCCCTGCCATTATTAGCTACCACAATAACAATGGCAAATAAAGGCTTAGGGAGACCCTTCCCTTATCAGTTCTTGTTTGCTCATAAATATATTACAGTTTAAAAGGGACTGCGTAAAGCAAAAAAGAAAAAAAAGCGCCCAACGGGTTGAGCTTGCTTTAGACCAGGGTCGCAATAAGAAGATGAGGAGGGGGTAAAAGGTAGGATATACCTCCAGACTATATGAAAGAGAATCTCAAAGCAGCGGCTTGCTTTTGTGTCCAAGTTTGGACCATGTCAGAGCTATCGCCTTCAATCACGTGCTTGAATAGCTTGGGCGACTTAAAAGGGGTTTTTCAATAACCGAGAAAACTCGCCAAGGATTCTTCCCCGCTGTGATGAACCAGGGAGCGATTTAAATAAAGAGCGGCCTTTATTAGAAAATAAGTAAGATTCTGGTGTAATACAGGTCCCCCCTCCCAACTATCCTTTCTTAAAAATTTCATGTTTTCAGCTTTTCGATAGTCAAAGAAAAACACTTTCAATTTGTTCCCACACAGGTTCATATAGGGGCTGGGATAGAACCTGCGAAGGAAGAGAAAAAGTTAGGAATCAGAAGATGAAATTTAATCTGAACGACTAATGGCTTTGAACTTGATCAATTTCTCTCTGGACGTTGTGCTTAAAAACCAAAGGCGGGTTTTTTATACCGCGCTTTCTAAGATGAAATGGGCTTTTGGTCATCCGAGGAGTCCAACGGTTGGCTGAATCCTTGACATGATCTAAGGTGACAAGCCTCGTTAGTCGACTGGATTGACAGCGCAGGTTGGCCGGCCATGGGTAATTTCTGGTTGCCACCTTGCTGTCGTCAACGTGATCAGAGAGTGGAAAATGGGCCGCCCTTCTTCATCGGTCATTGCACAAAAAATAGGGAAAAGAGTTTGGCTTGAAGAAGACTGATGGCTCGGGCCCTGTTCAGGAATGCCATTTAAAAGAGAAAAACACGCCAACCTCATTCAAACTAAGTGATTGAAATGGTGACAATAACTTCAAGTAAACGACAAACTTGTTCGAATGAGTTTCAACTCCAATGCCCCGCACATTACCAATCACGCCGGATATATGAACTGACACTCTTGTCTCATCAAAAGACGAACGGGACGCGTAAAGTCAGTCATCTCATGGTCCGTAGCATCGGCAATAACTTCATAGGAAGAGCTTCGAATTATACAAAGACTCTTGCGCTATAAATAGTGTTTGTTTCGAGTTTGACACTCATAAGGAGACGAAAAAATTCACGCCAAGACGTGAAAATCTTACATCTTGGGTTAAAATCTATTAAAATCGGATACAATATCTAACCTGTGAAAGGATGACTTTGTTTGAGTCTAATTAAGACTATGTTTTTAATTAAAACTTTGTTTGACTTTTGAGCCAACCCAAATCTATAAAATAATTATACACCAAGAACACTTCTGAAAACATGTTGCATAACCTGAGTGATGTGGTCAAGGAAGACGTAAATATTACGGACTAGATGTAATAATTAATAGAAGTTCGATACGCTTTAGCCATCTAGTAACACGTAGATGAAAAGCTTACCGACTTTTGCCGATGTTCGCTTATTGCCTGTACCGCAGGAGGTGAAACCAGGCGGGCAAAATAGGAATGCCAGAGACTGAACAAGGAACTGAAAAGAGTTAAAAGATAATTATTCTGTATGAGAAATAACTAGTTAACAATGTTAAACAACTCAATGTTAAACCAAATATACAGTTACATGAAAACCCTGAAATGGGTCGTATTTTAGGGACTATATTACTCTATGACTATGAATATATAGCTAAATGGCAAGTTGTGTTTGAACTGAGGAAAATCATATCACTCAAAAATATAGCATAAAAAACTACAGATTTTCGTTCTAATTTCCAGTGTTTCGGCTGGAACGGCGATAATTACGTTCTTCGGCAGCTTTTGGCCGTTCTGTTTCGTTCTTCTGGCAGTTTTCACCATTTCGTTCCGTTCCGTTCTGGTGCATTTTCGAAAATTTTCGTTCCGTTCCGTTCCATACCGTTCCGATATAAATATCGATTTTTTAAATCTAAGAAAAATATCGATAGGAAATCTACGAATTCCAAAGCGGGAAAAAAACATAATATTCGACAAAAGCAATCTTGTACTGGTCACATCATTATTATTTATAACAATAATGAACACTACTTCCAAAATGTTAGTAAATAAACGAAAATGTTACATTTTAAATACAGGAAAGCGACAAGCCTGCCATCTAGTGAGAGACATGCGAATCTCACTTACTAGTTTTCTCGGTATTCTCTTTTGTTCGCTAAGTAGGTTAAAACCAGTACCACATTCTACAAAAATGCCAAATTACCGTGCATTGAAGAAAAGTGTTTTCATTTATTAAAAACTTAGCAGCGTAAGCATAAGATTTGTAAATAACACTTTCGTATAATATACCTTGTCAGTACAACGTAAAACCCAAACTGCCAGCAAGTTCGCGAATGATCTACACTAAATACTGTACGACTACAGAAAGTAAAAAAGGTTCCACCTAAACTTAAACAAATCACACATGTAATAGTAATGGAATACCTACTACAATACTCAACTACATACCTTTTACTTGTCAGCATGTCTCAAATTACCCACTAAACGCTACATCTGTAACTGTTTTGTTTCCACTCGTTATAGCATTGGGCTTACTATTCAGTTTGACGTGTAGAAGTTGGAAGTCTAACTTTCCAGGACGATGTTCATCAAGTTACGGCGCCAAAACTCGAAGCTTAGTTCAAATGCATAACGCCGAAGGGCGACACTGAACAAACCTCGCTTCGTTCTAAATTCCGAATTCGATTCCTAAATTCGAGATTCGAGACCGTTAGAGAAAGGCCATTCTCATAGCTCGTAGTACTAACGTGCATAACAAGCCCAAGCACGCCGTATTATTCCAACTTGCGCCTGCTTGTTTTTGCCAAATACTATACCAAGTGTCAATAGCTCTATAGTCCGTTTATCTTTTCAGGAAAAACAAATATCGACAATATTGATTTTCCCTCGATCAAAGAGTTATCTGAATTTACTATACCTAATAAACTTCCAAGGAAATCTCTCTATAAATAACAGGTGTCCACTGCCTTCTTTGTCGCACATATTACAGTATAACATGGAGGGGAACAAAGAGGTATACGTTTACCGCACGGACAGCATTGACCGACTGGACAGTAGCTATATGGTTTGCGTCTTCGCCTTCTCCTGGAATTGATAAATGGTGACATATCGGTCACCCTGTGGCAAAGCACACCACAGAACATGACTTTGCTGACCGCAATCCTTGGCCACGACAGTGACTGATTATTCGGTCGTCTGTTGCAAATTTGCGGTACCTTTTACCTCGACGTATACATATTCAGATTCACGTGACATACTTACCCTAAACACAAGTACCCAGTATTCGTTTGGTAGTCTCTTGCATAAAAACCACATACCTGTAGTTCTTTTTTCTTTTGGATTGCTTTTGACTTGCTGAAATAGTTCGAAAAAGCCCCCCATCTTCGTGGCAAAAGTCCTTGGCTTTAATCTTTGCTGGACATGGAAAAAAGGGCCTATTTTCCGCGGAATTATCTTAAGCTGCTCCCAACTCTGGAGTGCCGTGTTAAACAGCCATGTCGGTTGCTTGTGGAGTAGTTTGATGAACCTTTTGTCATCCTGGGTGCCGGTATGGGGGATTAACAACCTTATATATGCCGTATGTACCTGGTGTCTCGTCCTATTTCAGCTGTGCCATGGGAAAGAAATACGAGGCAAGCCGCGAAGAGTTCCTCTATCTTATCGAAGGCCACACAAATACTTGTGGGCTCGCAAGCAAACCAGAAGATCAAGAAAGCTAAGAGAGTGGAGACCAAAGGCACCGAGAATAAGAACGAGTTTGCGGGCGTCCAATTTTGATGTCCATCTCTTGGAGCTGTCAAGTCCTTTTCTCAAATGAAAGGGCGTATAATGAGGCTGCTTTGCCTGACCACCCTTTGGATAGAAACAGTCATCCAAAACGACAAAACCGGGCTCTTCAACGTTCTGTCACCAATACTGCGAACCTCCAATGAAGTTATTGTGTACACACCCTTTCAATGCATACCTATCCATCACACTTTCTTAACTTAATTGGTAACTCTTTCGGACTTCTTTTTTATTTGTCTCCTTTCTAAACTTGAAGAAGAAATCACATGTATATATACGTCTAAGTCCACTGAGCCATGGGTATCCAAGTAACAGGAGTAGAAGTTAAGAGAAAACCAAACAAAAAGGTACTGTACTGTACATTTCTCAATTGTCATGTCCAGGAGCAGAACCCTTTTGCCCCCCCCCCAAAGATCGCGATACAGGAAAGCTTCTTAACAATAAGCGGGAGACAATAAGTTCAAGTAGGGAGACAAGAGTCGGCAGCTTCAAGCCATATTTCTTTTGGTTATTTTGTTGACAAGAGCAACAAGGCTGACGTTAATGTGACATGACCCATTGCCCCTTTGCCCATTCGGAAAAGTGGACGCGGCCAACCTTCTATATGCGCGGAGGAACCACAAGCACTTCTTCCTAGAGGGAGAAACTGAATATGTAGCTTGGGTCAGATTTGGTCCCCCTCCATGAAACGAAAAAAAATAAGATGGTAATTTGTATAATACGTTACCCGAGAACACGCAGAAAAGACCCCCGTTCGAGTCAACCTCACTTTCCACTCTAGCACCACAAGGTTGCGACCTGAAAGGGAAAGATGAGTAAGAATCGTAAAGCTGTTGGTAAGATGATCCTCAGGTGGATGGGGAAAAGATATGTAGGAACTCCTGTGACGTTCAAGTGCTGTATACCTTTAAAACCACCGCTTTCGACTTGATAGTTTCGGTCGGCGTGTATCCTTACCTGGGATTTCTTAAAGCTGGGCAGCCAGAGCGAGAGAGAGAGAGAAGCACACAAGGGGAGACAGTAAAGACAGCGTCCCTCGGTGCTAGGGTCAAAAGGACGTCGTTTTCGATATGCGAAGAGACAGAAGCTGAGCCGGACAAGAATGCCGCGGTCTGTTTGTGACCCCCCTGGCGCGTCCAGATACAATTATCAGATTATGTCGTCTTCTTGAACAGTCCTCGGTTCAGGGAACACCTTTCACACGACAACGCATACGTATGGAACCGGCACCAGCACTTATAGGAAGAAATAAACACAGAAAATCCATCACAGGTTACTTTTCTTCATCACTAGGGATGGTACCGTATTATAGTACTGACAAGTGTTTTTGACACAAAAACAAAAATATCAGAACTATCAAGTATTTTTGGCACATAAACAAAGATAAGTGGAAAAAAGCATAAAAAGCTTTAAAAAAAAGCATTGTGAGCACGTGGATCTACAAGAATGAAAACTTTCTGAATTTTCAACAAGTCTATATGGTTAACCACCTGGGCAATAAGAAACATATAGCCACATAACGGAGAACGTGCGCTCTTCCCCTTCTGGAAAAAACGACCAACCAACAAGCTCCTTGATGATGATACGGTTAGTTAAGCATGAATTTTACTCTAATTTTATTGTATAAGGGACTCACCTCCTGCAGGGCGTTCCTTTTTAACCTCGAATTTGAAGCCTAGACTTCTTTTGTGGCAGAACAAGCCCCAACGCTGCTTGCATTATATCCATAACAGTCTGGGGTTAATGTGACTAGTGGGATATAATCTATAGGACCTGAAAATGAACCAGGAAAAAAAAGCGGACACGCTGGGGAAAAAAAGAGAAGGAGCTCTTGAATTGAAAATGGTTTATATTGACCTTATAGTATAAGAATATATACTATGTAGGTACCCTTAGCAGGTTTCCGGTTCATCTGTGATGCTCTGGTCCGTCATAGATCCGTTCTAGTCTATCGCTTCCTTTTCTAAAGGAAGCGGTCTTACAGTTGAGGGATATTTGCTTCATGTGTAGATGTAGATGCGAAGGTTATCAATCTGGCGTGAAGCAAATCGTTCATCTAGCCATGAAGTGGAAGCCCCCTCTCTCTCTCCCTATATATATATGTAACTCTGGGTGCACCTCTTCTGTACGATATATACTTCTTCTGCTTCATAAGAATCCAGCATTCAAACAACTGTGGTAATCTGTTCCGGTCACCCATTCTTTGCCTATAATGCACAGGAAAATACGGTATTAGTATCAACACGGACCACGTAAATGTCGGGTACTATGCGCATTACCTCTCAGCAATAGGCAAGAGTACAGAAAGGGGAGGATACAAGCAGCTGCTGATATACAACATCCCAAGCTCCCCAAAATACACGGGATTTACGGTACCCGATTCGGATGCGGAAACCCAGTGAAATCTATTGAAAGTTAAATATCCATGATTAATTTATTGTATCATTATTTCAACACTTACTACCCGAAAACCTTGTTAAATACCCCCTTTTTTCTTCCATGCGGATGGTATATGTGTATTGCTTTTCCGCGTTCCGGGCTTTTGTCTTTTGAGCCAGCAAAAAGCCGCCATCAGAAAGGAAACGCTTTTGCTCTGCTAACAGAAACTCACCTTAATTGGACTGGTACTTAGCAAGGATTATATTCCGTATTCAAGCATATCGTTGGCTTAAGACGATAATGGACTTTACTCCGCTCTTTGCCGGCAAGTTTTGCTTGCAGCTCCCAAAAGCAGTCGAAGTCGCTCTTTCCCCCCTCTTTTTGCCAAAATCAGCGAACCGTGGCAACATTTTACTTTACTGGACCAACGTGTACCCCCCCCCCCTTTTCACAGTCACTGGTGGATACCGAGCGCGAAAAGCGATGCCAGTCCGAGGTACCGGCATCCCCCGCTATATACTGGCCACGCTATTTACCCTCACCGCTCTCCCTTTCCCTTAAGCTTTAAACTGTTTCGAATCCCCCTTTAGGTACTGACATGCCTCTCAGTTAATACCAATATGGTTGTATCACACCCAAAAATTGCTCCTCTGGATTACGTTTTAAGGATTTAGACTACTGTAAAAGGAATTTCATCGCACGTAGCTTTGTTTCTTTTTTTGTCACCAGCTTGTCACTACTAAAGGCACCCATACCCTGGTCGTTTTTTTTCACGGTTTCTTTGGTGCTTGTTATCAAATCTACTATTTTATACCTTTCTTTTGTTATAGTCTGGGGGAGTCAACGGAGATCGTTACCAAGTTCCATATGTGGGTACCGCGCCGGCGTCCCACATATGTGGACGCCGTCGCATGTGGATTTCCACACACACACTCACACACACACGACACCTCGGCTGTCCAATAAGCGGCGTGGAGTCTGTGTGACAGAACTCCGCCTCGTGTGTGGACCCCACGCCCCTTTGCTTTTCTTTCTATGTATTTGGGCACGTATGCAAGGACCGCGATGACTGCGGCTGATAGCCGCCGCCAGAAAGGACAGGAACACGTCAACCCTAGACTATCAGGCTTCGTCAACTTTTACCAAAATCCCGTATAAATCCCCCTCCGGAAAATACATGAGACTTGCATCAAACTTCTTCTTGTTGTCTTTTACATATCCACAACACATGTCCCCAGGAAACTCGAGCGAAACACCAAAAGAAAACCATTATTACTATTATTGTTATTATTTACCGCCAAATCCCTTCCACGTCTTTGGTTTCCAAAATTCATTGACAATTTAGCATTACCAAACAGGCGATCTATCACTCCCAAAAAAAAATAATTTAAAGCTCAAACTTACCAATCTAGTTTATTATCCTTATCTGCTTTTCAGCCCTTTTAATTTATTTTTTCGGTTAAATTAAATTTTTCCACTCCGGCGCGTATTTAAAGCTCCAGGCCGGATTAGAAGGAATTGTAGCTATCACCTCGTGGGCCGAGAAACCAGAATGGTAGATTACTGTAAAACCAAGCCATCAATCTAGTGGCGGTATTTTAGAATAGTTTTATTTCCCGGCGGTGTAAAACTGTTTTGAATTATCAGTGCCACGAAATTTTCATGTGCGAACACGTTTCTTTTTCTCAACAGCACCAATCCCGAATCTTTTTTCCCTTCCCTCCCACTATAGGTGTTTTAGTTTGCGTCTTGTGTCCTTGCAGTTAGAGAGACAGACATAAAACGGGACTGGGGTGTGTACAGCACCGATGCTTTTCGTTGTTGGCATCCCTTTTTCCCTTTTCGGTTGGGACATCGCATATCGGAACTCCCGGCAACTCGGGAGTCCGCCCCTGTAGTTCTGCTCAGTAGGCCGTGCTGGAGCAGCTCCGTGCAGCGTGCTGCTAGCTCGTATGCACTCTACCGAGCGTGCCAATCGGACTCAGTCAGCTGTTCAGCCGTGAGCCTAGCTGGACGCTCACCATATACTCTTTCACATACTAGTAAACGGGGCGAGTTTTAACTCCCGGCACACAGAAAATTGGTGAAGGAATTTCACTGGCTCCCGAAAGCTTCTCAAGCTTATGAACGCATTTACCCAGTCAACGGTGGGAAACACAGTGAGCCCCTTCTGCTCGTGAAACAAAAAGAAAAAAGTCCGCCAAGAAAGCTGCAAGACATTCGCCCGTACATCGCCGAAGCGAATAAGTGGAATCCCAAGCCCCTATGCAAACACGGCAACTTTGCAGCCTATAATATCCCTTCATCCGCGCGCTAAAGCTTCCGCCGAATGGACTTTAGCAAGAAATCCTGAAAAGTGAACTTGTTGGCATGTGAAAGAACTAACTTTGCATCGCGTGTACTTTGTGAACGTGTGTGAACACTTTTTTCGGCGCCAAATCACCAAGTCTGCAAATTGCTGGTCCTCACAAGGAATATCTTAGCCTACGCGACAAAAACTATTAGTTTGCTTAATAAAGGTAAGCACATTTCTGTTAGTTTCTTATGTAAGGATACTTTGCATCACCAGAGCGGAATTATGGATTTCCCGCCGGGTCCATTTAGAGCCTGCAAGAGTTTCTTTTAATCATTTGCGGTTAAAGCTGTTCTCGTTTCAAAATCGAGTGAGATTGTGTGAGGCGATGACATAAACCATGTGTGCAATTTTCCTAACTAAAAAAGCGAATGACTCGATGAAGCCGTTTATCATCGTATATGCTCTATTGCCAAAGCCACGTGCTGCATGTGTGGCTTTTTCAAATGGAGCAGCAAAACGACGGGAACCCGGGTTCTTTGGTTCCCGTATTATAACACACGGAACAAGCTTGACTAATTGAACCGCCGTCCGGGCCGAAATTTGAAACCCCTACGAGAACGTATTGATATGGAATGACAGTTGTTGGTTCTTTTCTGTGTTCAAATGGTACTGTGGTTTTTAATTTACGATGTGTAAATGTCTTCTTCCAGGGATTACTTAAGCGAAGGATTACCACCGAGTTTCTCTGCAGGAATTCCTCCGAAATGCCACATAAAGGTAATATGACAGACAGTTTCTAACCCTAACATAGACTTTGGAGCAGGCTTATATTTTTTGCGTAAGGCATAATTTTCGAAGTTTAAACTTGTTGAGGAAAAGAAGGAGAAGAACTTCCTATAGTTGCCAAGGCTACAAATGAAATAGGTGGGCAGGTCAAAAATACAAATAAAAAATCAGAGGCTTTACAGGGGAAAATTACAGATTAATTACAGGGACACATTTTAAGGCGCAATTTAGTGAACTTCAAAATGAAATGCAAATTTGCTTACACTATGGCTCGGGCTCGCGAAAAGCTTTTTGTATAGCTTTTGCTGCGAGGGATTCCTTTTGGCAAATACTTTTGTGGAGAAAATATAAAGCAATACCTAGTTTCAATCTAAAACTTTGCTCGAATAATGTTATGGAGACAGGGCGAATGTATGCGCAAGTTGTATGCGGCAAAGTTTGCTCTAATTCTGTAGCAGAGAGGGTAGCCACTGGAGAGGCAGTCAAGTAATTGTAGTAAGTTTTGGATCCGTGGACTTCTATGTAAAGTACCGTCGCAAAAGTTTGGGTCTCGCGGTGACTTAACTCAATCCTGGTGACGAGCCACGCTCGATTGAGTCTCACCCTTATTCATTAAATTGATGCCTTGATTCACGAGATTTTTGCGTGGTAAAAAAGAAAGAAAATCAAAACCAGGTATTGCGTTTTAGCCAGTATTATCTCAGGCCTGACTGCACGTTGCTTAGCTAACCATCCGCAGCACGAGCCAGCATGCAAAGCCTCTATATGCCCACACATCTATTCATTCCCATTACCAGCAGCGAGAGAGAGAGGAGAGAGAGAGGACCATCATTGCATTTACCTTCGTATTTTTTTCATTGTTTGTTTGTTGCGGTACATCCTGCTAAGCTTTGTGTAATACCCCTAATAGTTCCATTGCTCCGTTAACGCCAGCAAAGCGGACCCGGTAACGAGCTGCATTGTTGGCTTCCAGAACACTACCTACCTATATAAAGTCTACCTTAAAACCGTTCGATATGACTCAGTATGTGCTGAAAGAGGAAAACTTAGGTATTATTGAGCTTTTTTTTACTATCATAAAAGCCTTTATTAGTGTTACGTTCCATGTTTCACGTTTGGAACTTTTTGGAATGCTTTTCACATGACAACGTATACTCAAATGGGCATTTCTTCGACATTTGGATTGTTTTTTAACAGGCCACAGTGGGGTCAATCAATTGGGCGGGGTTTATGTCAATGGTAGACCTTTGCCGGACTCGACCCGACAGAAAATCGTTGAGCTCGCCCATTCTGGAGCCAGGCCTTGTGACATTTCGCGAATCCTACAAGTGTCTAATGGCTGCGTTTCCAAGATACTCGGCAGGTAACGCATTCCTTTCTTCGATATTCTTACAAAAATTTGACGCTATTTATACAGAGCCATGTTCTTATAATAATTGGGGTGGTACCTTTTGTGGCGAAATATGTTTGCAGGTACTATGAGACGGGTTCAATCAAACCGAGAGCAATTGGCGGTTCCAAACCCAGGGTCGCAACTCCATCAGTAGTACACAAAATTGCAGATTACAAGAGGGAATGCCCATCTATTTTTGCCTGGGAAATTCGCGACCGACTCTTATCCGATGGCGTGTGCAATAATGACACTATTCCTAGCGTAAGTACTTAGTTTCAATTACTCGAACTTCCTCTACCTATACCGTGGCACACACTCCGAAAAGTGTGGCACACACTGCAAGGCACACACTGCAAGGCACACACTGCAAAAAGCCATTGTTATTATTTACAAAAAGTAGACGCCATATTTCTCAACCCTCCTAATTGCTACATCGTTTGCAATCGTGTATTTGCATTTTACAGACTTACGTGAAGAATTACCTCCAAATACGTTTTTATGTGGTTAATTACGATTTTCATTTTGATTCAACAATGTTTTGTTTACTTGGCATACAAGGTACCTGGTACACATTTATTTGCCGTGTGGTACCTTCTATGGCAATACAAAATCTGTAAAATTACAATAAAAATCCTTATTCTATGTTTTAACGTAAATTGTCGGTAAATTCATCCTTCAAAATGTGTAAAATTGCAAGTAAAATATTATGAATGGCATTAAAATTAGATTGTAGCAAAAACTACACGTGTGTGTAAGACAAAAAGACCTTCTACAGGGTATAGTATACCATGACCTGCATAAATAATGTCCCTATCTCTTTCTAAACTACATAAACTATATCTTCGCTTCTATCTCAAATCTGAAACACTGCTTTCTTTTTTGTCTACACACTCTGCGGCAAAATCTTAAGTTCTATGGAGTTTCGAATGGCTTGAAAATCCCTTATAAAAACTATTGTTGCTCTAACGAACAAAAGAGAAGAAAATGGTGATTGAAGTGATACCTCATAAAGCAACACGCCTTAGTTGGTTGGAAGGGCTATGCTTTTAGGCGGTCTTGAAAGACAAGTCAGCAGGTGAGAGGCTAGGAAACTTGTGCGGTAACATTGCATGGTAAAAGGACCGAGACCTTCTATACACATTAGGACTGTTATTGTAGGTAGAAGTTGTAACTTATGCCCACAAAGGTGAACCGCGTGCATGATGCTGATGATGCAGATGATGATGATGATAATGACGGTGACCATGGTCTCTCCCTGGCCTCACTCTCTAACTTTCGGGGCTGTCTCTTTTTCTCTCTTAAAAGCAGACGGTTGTCCCCAGCCCTATCCAGCTGTCCTCCTTCATTAATTCGATCCAATGCGCACACGTATCAAAGAGAGACGAGAAGAGCGAGAGAAAAAGAGCGAGATGGAGGGGATGGAAGGCCTGCCAGGATATTATACAAAAGGTTCTCTTAGCACTATGATCCTACCCAATTTCAAACCTTTAGACCTCCTCTCTTTCTCTCTTTGACAAGCCCTAAAAGAGAGCGAGAGAGGACTCCCGAAATAAAAAGAAATAAAACAGATCTCGGAACTCCCAGAAAAAATAGCCTCCTATTGCGAGAGCCAATCACCTTGGTCTCTTCCGCACCTCACATCAAACTCGCAAACAAGGAACCCCCCAAACTTTCTTGTCAAAAAAGAGATTAACCTCATGTCGAGAGGGTCACATGCTCTTCAAATTTTCCTTTTATGCTCTCAGAAAGCTTTTTAGCTATGATGATCATGATGATGGGATGGTCCGCTCCACGGTATTGAAACTGATACATGAAAATATCCGATCCGTTGCAATAGACTGTCCAAAGAAAGACTTGGCCAGAGGTGGGGCATCAAGACACACACGAGTTGTTTCTTAGATTGGTGTTTTTTGGATAAGCACGTGCAAAGTTCCCTCATAGTTTCCAAGAAAAAAAGAACATGTCAGCAATAAAAAGCCACGCATAAATTGGTTATTATCGTTTGCGTCTTGTCCCGTTGTATTATGTACACGGCTGTGCACTCGCAGGAACCGACTATTGTTTGTCGGTGTGGAAGACAGGTGGGAGGTTAATAAGCATAAACTGTGTTATATTAACTGTAAGGTATATAGGCAAAGACTAGCCGTTTCGAAAGTGTGGAAAGCTTCACAAGCAAAGACTTTATCGATAATTATGCATTTAAGTACATGCCAAGTTTACGCATTATCTCCCGACAGTTGAAAGAAAGGAACCAGCCGCGTCATATCTGAGGACCAACGCGCTCTTCTGAACCATAGCCACACGCACACATACACGCGTTCCCCGTTTTGCCTCTTCATTTAAACTTCTTCTTTCGCAGAAATGATTCACGTGCGGTATTACTATGACAGCCAGTCCTGCTGCGTTCAGACTTCTTAGAGTCAAAGTTGTCTTTTTCAGTCGGTGGATTTGGAACCTCCCCGATGTATTTAACAGCTTATTGTTGTGTTAGTACTCCAGAGCCAGATGGGTTATTAATGGAACTTTGCCTAATGCGCTCAGCTCATATTTCCGAGAGTAACAATTCATGCAAAGCGCACGGGCGAACCTGTCGACCTCTGACGTGTATTTTACTCTTTCAAAGAAACAATGATTCAATTACACTAGGGGTACCTCCTCTCCCTAGATACAAACCCAAAGCAACAAATCACCCTCTTGAAATGCGACACTCTTTAGTTTTTTTGTGTTCGGCAGCTTCACTTTCGATTTTGCTTTGCTTTTAAAGAAATTTAAGTATGCAAATAATAATAAGTGCCAAAGTTTGCAATCTAGAGAAAAGAGAAAAAAGAGCGAATGAAAAGCTCGTGCGAAAAGTCTTTGGGGGAAAGTTTGGTGTCGAGCTTTTTTTACAATTTGGTACAGATTGCCTCTTTTCATTCCATCGAATCCCATCCTTGATCTCATCTCTGCGGCACCATCACGTGTGTTGGTTCCCATGCTGAGGCGAGAAAAACACGGTTACCCTGACGATGTCACAAAACCCAGGCTATCAATACGGCATACTGATTTGATTGTTGGGATCCCACACACACAACACACAGAGACATATATACATATATACACCCAGGCCAGCAATCCCCCCCGCCCCCCCCCAAAGGAGGGCTGCATGTAACACAACAGCAGTCAGAGGAGCTTAAAGCTTTTCGCCAGGATAAAAAAGAGAAAACCTCCAGCAGAATTAAGCAAGAATGCTGTTGACCCCCCGCAAATCACTATTTTTTATGACTGCCTTGTACGCTAAGGCAATATATAGGGTGACTTTCAGAGTATTCAAACCTTTGGGCTCCTCCAAGCCTCGCTAACGAATTATTCCAAATGATTGCGTTCGCACAATGTCCGGTAATTGCTGCGACTTTTCCCGACTGCGGTTTTACCCCTCTGCGGATCGTGTTTAGGGTCGCAAGACACAACCAACACCTAGTGTTAGTGACAGCAAAGGCCAAAAAGGGTCACGTCAATCACTATAAAAAAAGGAAGAAAAAGAAGGCAGAAATGAAAGATTTTCTTTTTCCTCTTCTCCCATTGAAGCTTCCAGAATCCCTGAAACGGGTTCTCCATGGTCGACTCTTGTGCATCCGAAATTAACTTGTCATTTCATATCTGGTCCCAAATCCATGCAGGTTTCTTCAATTAACCGCGTGCTGCGAAATCTGGCTTCGCAGAAGGAGCAGCAATCCGCCGCAGCTGTGGCTAGCGAGTCCGTTTATGACAAATTACGGATGTTCAACGGGCAACCAGGCGGATGGGCATGGTACGGGGCGACTCCGACAGCCCATCCACTAAGTTTGCCCCATCCTGGCATGGCCCCGCCGTTACAGCATCACTTACCCCGCGAAGATCACCAGAAACGTGGTAAGTCACTTTGCGTTCATTCAAAATCCCCCCATCAGCTCATAAAAGTTCCAAACTAAAAGTGCTCGCGCGCTTTATCATCGTAAATTCGGCCCTATTTTTAGTTGTGTATGAATGAACCTGTGAAAATCGCAACTTTCTTGAAAAAAGGGATTTTCTGAAATTCTCAGCCAAAAAACACTTCGGGGACTAGAAATTCTCAGCAACTTTGATACATTTTTCTTTCTTAAAAATGCTCCATCAGCTTATAAACCTCGAATTAATTTGAAGCCGAAACATGGGAAAAAGGACTTGGAAAAAAATAAAACTTGGAAATGAAAAACAAACAAAAAAGAAAAGGAGCTTGTAGCCGGCAAAGATTATACCCGGTTGTTTTATTCATAAGAAGTTGACACCGGCAAGCGAAATAAAAAGCTGTTAGGTGCAGAGAAAAGAAATAAAACAAATAATAGAAAAGGGCTTTATATATATAGCAAGCTTCTTGGCGACAAAGGTCCGAGGTTTTCTTTTAAAATAAAAAAAAGAGTCGGGACAAGGTTTTGTCATTAAGCAAGCCACGTCACGGTATACAAACCCCAAAGACCTGACATGAAAAGGTGATGGACAGGTCCGAGATAGTCATGTCAACGGAGCTAACGAGCCATACGAGTTTGTTCTTATGGTCCTGTTTCACACATCCAAACGTATCTCTTATATATGGCCTAAAAAGACAAAAGCTCACAAAGCGAGGGTTATACCTCCACCAGCTTGTGGGGGCTAAACTATAACCACACAACTCCACAGTATTAACTTTGGATACGTGAAAAAACGAATTCGTTTAGGACACTTACTCGTTTATGCAATTGAGATGAGCAGATAGGACCACGGTCATCGCTGCATTTCTAGTGCCCCCTACAAACAGAAAAAAGCAAGAAAAAAGCCCCAAAGAGGTGTCATACTGACAGCTAGGTAATGGATGAGGTCTTATTAAGGCCTCTGTCTGATCGACATACTCGAGCATGTTAGCACAAATGACAACGAGCTTTTGCCCTTTGCGCTTCCATAGATTTCCCCGTGACGAAACCGCATGGGATTATATATTAGGGAAGAATATATCTTTGTTTTCTTCGACATGTTTTTTGGGGAGTCTTATAAATAGCAAGAGTTGTTTTCTGTGTTTTTCTTCTTCCTTTTTTTACGCCAAGTTGGGGGTGTATAGCTTCGTTCATCGCTCATGGAACTATGCTTCATTAAGGAGCATGGTCCATAGGGACTCCGTGTGATACGGAGCGCGGTTGATTTGGTTAGAGCCAATCCAGCAGCGTCCGTCATCGCATGACAAGATGGACTTGTTTCGGGGAAAGCCGACTGTTGATCGATTATCTCTTTCTCTTAGTCCTTTCTATGAATACGTAGAGAGATTTAAAGGCGGGAGGGAGGTTGACTTGACTGTCATAGTTCTCCCAAGTAAAGAAGAGCATACGAACGGAGAGGGCTTTACATATATTCATGGCATGCATAATGCTCCCCACAGCCCCCAAAAGGACTGTAGGACGGTTTTATAGGTCTTCCCAAAGACAGCGAGACGTTTTGGATCCTAATCAGTTTCCTCGAGGCTAATATGGAAATATAGATTGTAGATGTTATAAGTTGGTACCATGAATAGGTGAAAGTTTGGCAAGATTGTTAAGTACCAGAGATTCTTGAATGTTTGAAGGAAATTGACGAAGAACATTTTGGGGCGTTTTTTGTTTCGTTTTAGCTTGCTTCCCCTTGTCCCCGCCTACAGACTGTCAGGACAACAGCATCTCGGATGGCAACTCGGAGCACAATTCGTCTTGCGACGAGGATCCGCAGATGCGATTGCGTCTTAAAAGGAAGCTCCAAAGAAACCGAACTGCATTTTCCAACGAACAAATTGAAAGCTTGGAAAAAGGTATGACAGACCGCGTGGCAGCCGCCGTCTCGGTGTGTGACATCCTCCTCATCTACTTTTCTTTTCTTTTTTGTTTGCCCATTTCTTATTTAGAGTTTGAACGGACTCATTACCCAGACGTTTTCGCTCGGGAGCGATTGGCCGAAAAGATCGGATTACCCGAAGCGCGAATCCAGGTAAAATAAAGTCCCAACTACTCCTCTTACTTCCCCTCCCTCTTCGGGCGCGTTAACACGTTAATAACACGCTGATTACATGACCCAAACCAACCCCCTCTTTATATTCCAGGTGTGGTTCAGCAACCGCCGCGCAAAATGGCGCCGGGAAGAGAAGCTTCGCAACCAGCGTCGAGGACCCGAGACGACCATGGCGAACAATTCGTCTACCGTTGCTTCAGCTGGTCCCACCTCTGCTGCGGCGGCCGCTGCCCGCTTACCGCTCAATTCAGGTTTCAATAGCATGTACACCAGTCTAGGACAGCCTCTCACTTCCATGGGAGATCACTACGGGTAGGTGCTTCTCTTTTCTTTCGAAAAAAAAAAACCTTAGCGCTATATCTGAGGGCAAGCTGTAAAGAGCTGCAAAGTGACGTAATAATGAACTGGTTTATGAATGTATAGTTCCATGGCGGGACCGTTAAGTGGCATGAGTCCTATGGCGGGCAGTTGCCTCCAACAACGAGACCCGGCTACTGCCTATCAATCATACATGTTCGCACATTCTCACAGTGATCCTTTGGCTTCGTACAATCACCAACGAGCTGCGGCCGCGGCAGCGGCGGCTGCTTGCAGCGTAGCCGGCGCCGGAGCACAAGGGCCTCATCCCTCCCATGCATACGGCGCAGCGGGCGGCCCTCACGCCGGCCAAACAGGTAACGTTTCCCAACATAATAACTGACAATCAACAAGCCAAACATTGAAATAGATGTGTTTTGCTCAGGTGTAATCTCAGCGGGCGTCTCTGTACCCTTGCAAATCCCAAGCCAAGGGCCTGATATTGCTGGCAACTACTGGCCGCGTTTACAGTGAAAACTCCCTCCTTATCCAAGCATTGTGTTAAGTGCAAACGTGTTAAATCCCTGCGAACGTGTGTCAGCGTGTAAAAAAAAGATCGAAGCTAAAAATCTACGCGATGATTTTAGAATCAGTCCAAAAGAATTTCTGAGTGCTTGTAAAGTTATCGATTAACTACCATATACTATCGATTTGCCAATTTATCCGTTAACAGTGAAGTATCTTGGAAAGTGCAAACCTTATATATACTAACTAGTTTGATCGAGCACTTTTTCCTTTCTTTGCGTTTGTGGAATTTGAATGTGTACGCACAAAATTGTCCAGTGCTTATTTCACCGTGTCCAAACCCACGAGCCAACCAATGTGCTTTGACAGTTTGTTGTGGGTAAGATTTTGCCCTGTACTGAAATCTTGCACAAGTTACACACAAACACAACGTTGTCTCTTACACGCAAATTTGAACCGAACCCCGAATTTTCTTTTTCCTCTTAATAGTCCCTGTACTGTAGTTTTTGCGCAATTTCTACATCTATTCATCCGCACAAACATGCGTTGTTTAGGACTCGCAACAACTTTTGGATTTACGGAACGTTTTGTCCCTCCCCTATTTAACTGTTCTCTTGTTATAATACCAAAGCTAGGGATCTGTCACCAGTGTGGATATTCTGTACCGCGTTGATATTCGTCATGATATTAAAATTGATGTTAGGAGAAACCCTTTGATGCAGAGCAGTGCTATTGCAAAACCTGTTTTAATTCCATCTCTTATTTCTGTTTCGTTCTCGTTCGTCGCACGTTATGATAAGCTTGCGAACTTTGCAATTGTAGAGACACTGAGAAATCATACATGCGCGTTGGAATTTCAAATTGAAAAATTAAAACCCCACATTTTAATACTTGCAACAAAAATGTATAATACGCCAACTTTGTATAAGATTTAACAATTTTTTGGTCTAAGAAGAGGAAAACTAAAGAAGACTATGTAGTTGAATAATTGGGTTGTTGTTGAGATGGGTGAGATTCAACATAGTTGGGTAATAGCGGTCTGGTTTCATCTGAACTATGTCGACAAATCGCTTCTGGACAGGTCATAGTTCCATTAGCCAAAGCCCGACGTTGTTTCCAGCAATAATAAGGGGTTGGTGGAAATGGAGGTCTGTCTTTTTCCACCACGAATTGGAACAAAGCTGCCACGAGTATCAAACCGCATCCGACTAGAGTTAATATCCAATCTGGGGCAAATAACAAACAAAAAACAACAGACAAACCAACACAATTATTTACAACCCAAAATAACTATAGATATTAGGGTCATTTATTACCACGCGTTTGGTATGGCGGGTTGAGAATAGCCCTTCCAAATTCAGGAACAGTGGTTCGCCGTAACGTATTCACGATAATGTACTTAAGGCTGGTCCCCATATAATGATCTACGGGGATAATGACTCCATAGCTGCCCAATACAGCGCAGCTGATAATGTTAGCCTGTACACGCACACACACCAGACACATAAATTATGTTACAAATTGCATTACCGTAGGCGAAAAAGAAGAAAAAGCCTATGATATGATGAAGTAACGACAGCTAACAAGAGCGATAATACGCTTAGAAAAATATGTGTTCTTCTCACGTACGGTACGCGTAAAGGGCAGCAGAAAGACGGGCAAAACCAAGAGACAGCACGTGAACGACATCCAGAAATTAAAATCGCTCGTCAGAAACTCTATGCCTACAAGAAAACATGGTTTTTCTACACTACCGCCCGTTTGAGTTGAAAGAAAAAGAAATTACTAATAGGGAAATAAAAGACGATGGAGGCCGCCAAAAAGCCTAGTAACAAGTCGGGAAGTATGATCGAGGCAACCGGGACTCCAAATCTCCACCAAAAAAGCCACCACACAATACCTCCAATTACGCCCGTTAACGTGGTGACACTGGCAAGGCCTAGGGAGAAAAGGTAATTAGTAGAAACTGGGGGGATTTCCACTTGGGGGAGCTGCTGGGTCCCAACTCACCCGTGATGGTTAACGTGGTATTAAACTTGACTAAGCAAATGAATGCAACCAGTGCCGACGCCACACAGCCCATAACAAACATTTCAGTTTGGAAATAGCGGTGCCCAAAAAAGGCAATAAAAAGGCTCACAAAAATGGAGACAGCGCACAATATTTTGCTGTAAGTCGTGGCTATTCAAGTAAGTAAATCTCCGTTTTAAAAACGCGCCAGTTTTAAGAAATTCGGACATCAGTTGCCCACGCATACAGTTGCGTATACTTACTCAGAACTTGACAGCTATTCTCGACAGTTAAATCACAAGCATAAGTGATCGCTGGTACGTAAGCCGCAGACGGAACGGACTCCATGCCCACATAACTTACAATCACACTAAAAGCCCGGCCTGTCCCGGGATAGGCACTAAATAAATTGCGCGTTTCAGGGATGATCCCAAATTCGCTCGCCTATCCCCCCCAACATACAATCCCGTTTTGAACAAATTATGATACGACTTTCAAAATTAAATTATGAAACAAACCTCAAGGCCAAGCTTGCGAGCTCCTTCTACCGTTCTCATCATGCGGATTGTAGCGAAGTAGGATGTCTCGGAGAAATCCCGCTCGGGCATGTGGTGATGGTATACTTCGTACTCGAGTTCGCTCTCGTTACAAGCATGGGGGATTTGAAAAGGACTGTAAGGTTCGCCAGCGAGAGCATGTTCGACGGAAACCATGTGCTCCGTGTAAGACACGTTAAGAACGGGTAGAATGCTGAGTAAAGATTCTTGATTGCAAGCACCAGGTATGGGCGCTAAGAGATATTCAGTAATGAAAATAATTTTCAAGTGGGAAAAGGAAGACTAAGTTTAGGCGTTTACCAGTTACATCGTAGGATTGAGCAAAGGTAAGAACTGTGACGTTGACATTACTGGGATTAAAGAGGAATACCCAAGTTGGTCCTCCAGTGGTACCGAGCATGGAAACTAATCCAATATTGGTCCCCTTGACGTGATAGCCCAGCTTGGGGACTGAATCGTATGAGAGGATTGTAGGGACGATCTGGCTGTGGGCTTGGAAAAGTATGAAATGGTCTTGGGAGTAGGGGACCTGCATCTGGAGTTTGATCGTGACCCCAGGCGGGAGGGCCACAATATGATCCTTGATCGTCCCATTCACGTGACTGACAAATAACGTCGTGCCATCTAATACATTCATCAAGTCACTGAATCATGCAATTGTTTATCGATATAAGGACGTTTTAAACACATATTAATTTTAATAAATCGTCTGAACGAGGGTTATAGAAAATGTGCTTCCTAGTATTAGAAGGGTTAAACAGGTTGATCGACTGGTAGATTGCAAAATAACCACAAGAAATGAAGGGAAATGATGGGCATTTACCATGGACAGTGACCGGCTCAGCCTCTACGGCAACTAGGCAGCACAACAAACTCGTAAAATAGACGTAAAAAACTGCGCACTTCATTTGAAACTCAGCTATTCACGTTGTATTAATTCAGCCCGCCAAAAGTGTTAGCCAGAGATCAAAACAGAGAATTATGGGAGGAGACAAGGCGGGGCTAGGGGTGGAACCGAGAGCCAAGCCGTTGTTATAGCAACAGCGCTTCCTATGACATCATCAAGAGCAGGCTTCGGCTATGGCCGCCCTGGATCGATGACAAAGTTTTCGTTGAGGAAATGTTATTAGAATTCTGTTATCTATACTGGTGTACTATAATGTCGTGATTAGATAGTGATTACCATGGGTAAAGATCAAGATTTAATTGATGCTGCAAGAAGTGGTAATTGCTTGATTGTGGAAAAACTCCTGAGCCACAAAACACGGGGACCACTAGCAAGGTAATCTTAACTTGGGACTTATATTTTGGCTTAAAAGGCAATCTTGTCTTAGGTTCATTGCATTAGACATGATTTGTAATGATAGTGAAAACCTTGATAAGAAATTTCGCAAGTTGTGATTTATCAGTGTTTTTTTCTTTAGTTTGAGACGTGGGCCAGGAACAAACTACCAAGACTCCAGTGGGTTTTCAGCCCTTCATCATGCTGCCCTTAATGGACACAAGTAATCCAATAAGATTTGATTTACGGTCTAAAAAACATTATAGTTTGTGTCCCTCGTATGTTTGATTTGAGTAAAACTACCAAGAAAGGAGCTTATCTAGTCTTATCAAGCCAACTAGAGTGCTGTTGTACTTTGGTCATTGCTTGGGCACACACCCTATAATACGCCAGTTTGCTGTGTTTTTTGGTCTTCACTTTATCTTACCGTAGAACTATTTGCATGCGTCATGTACAAGTTATTTAAGTGAATGCAGCTCCTAAATCTTTTTTTTTAATAGGGAAGTTGTGTCTGCTCTACTTCTTCATGAAGCTTCGCCGAACTTGACAGATCCCCAAGGCTCATCGCCGCTACATTTAGCAGCTTGGGCTGGGCATGCTGACATTGTAAGGTTGCTTCTGACCCAAGGACCGCGAGTTACCATTGTCAACCTTACAGTAAGCATTTTACACCTCCAAGTTATCTACATAACGTACTTACATGGAAAACAGGAAAGGCTACTGTATTGGGAAAATGCACCAAGTGTAGGATGCTTGTAAAACCCGCCGTATAAGTACTCCATAACTGGTCCAAGAAAGGAAGTTTATCCAAACAGTTCTGGTTGTAATTTCGGTTGTGATAATATTTAGCTAACAAGGTATTAGCATCTAGGATGCTCTATATAGCGAACGCTCTGACGTGTATAATAGTTTTTGCTATAACAAGGCCCTCCCCAAGTAAGAATGGAAGTATAGTAAGCCCCAATTTGGTGCGCCGTATCGATCGCATACAACCAGGGGAGGTTTGGTAGGGAGAGTGGGTCAAGGCTTATATAAGCGAATGCATTGAAAGCCTATATGAAACCTTGCTTTTCTAACAAACGTTTAATGCTTTTCAAAGCGCCATTTCTTTATCCACCCCCTCATACGCGTGTTTGGTTAGTGTTTCCCGTGCCATTTTTCGGGGTATCAAATTTTGATTCCCTTCCTTTTTGCTGTAGAACAAGGACCAAGAGACAGCTTTACACTCTGCTGCTCAGTACGGCCATACAGCTGTGGTCAGCTTATTGCTGGAGCATGGAGCAGATCCGAACGTTCGCAACATTCGTGGCGAGGCTCCTCTGGATTTGGCTGCACTTTATGGAAGGTGTTGACCATTTGATCCTTTTTTTCTTATTTTCTTTCCCTTGAATTTCGATGTGACGTTTATTTTTTCCCTTATGGCGAGGCAGATTGGACACGGTGGAATTGTTATTACGAAGTCATCCGGAGCTAGTCACCTCCTATCGACATTCCAATGCTCAACACATCTTTAAAATCACCCCGCTTCATGCTGCCAGTCGCAATGGCCACAGGTAGATAAAAAATTTAAAAAAAGGAAAGAAAGAAAGGAACAGAGCCCTAGCTCTTAACCGTCTTGGTAAAAGCTAGCCAAGCGACTCTTTGTTGTACGGAGTCGAAGCTGGGTTAAATTGTGCAGTTGAAAGACGCATTTTCCGCATGAAATTCTAACCTGATCCCCATGCGAGAGAGCACAGGGCATGAACAAGTGCATTACGTTAATTCCTTGTCCGCAGGGCTGTGGTGGAAGCCTTATTACGAGCGAGCTTTCCAACATCCTTAAAGACCGCACAAGGCAGCGCGCTTCACGAAGCAGCCTTGTGTGGGAAAGTAGATGTAGTCAGACGGTTGTTGGAAGCTGGTCTTGACGTCACGGCCACCGATTTGCAAGGCAAAACGGCACTCGACCTTGTTGCCAACTTAGGTACAGCGGTTGCTCAAGAAATTGTCGAGCTGATCAAAAGTAATTTTTTGTCCCCTCCTAAAAACTATCCTAGGCACGAATCCCAATGCTTATTTTATCTTTTCTCTCTTTCTTTGAAACGTTTCCTGTGAAGATTATGCTTGTATATCATCGGACGCACGCAGCAAACCCGAATCGCCACTCTTACCCCCCTTTCCTACCCCTACCTCTCCTCATTCGCCCTATGAAAACGTCTTCCTGAGCCGAAGTACTCGTTCGATTCCCAACATTATAGAAGGCACCGGTTCCAAAACCAACTTTGCCAGCATTGTGAGTACGCTACCTAGGAAAGATCGCAATCAGCGTGCCAAATCCAAAATCAAGTCTCGTGAGCTCTCCCAGCTTTACGACATTCCTCCCTCAGCTCGAGATTGTTCCTGGATGTCACAATCCATGCATGAGCCGGGGCACTATCAAACCATATCCTTTTCCCGACCCATCCAAATCCCGATCAATTTCTACGAAAGCGATGGCACCGATCCCAGCTGCGATCGGAAGCACCTGTTAATGCGCCATGCCGATCATCCCATGTCACGGTCCTACGACGGACGAACACTCCTCAATACTTCAACCATATCCTGCCCGGCGTACCCTTACGACGATAACGATGGCGTGCTCGAAACTTATGGCACGCTCAACCGCAATCATCGAGCCAGACGTAGTGCGGACCAGTATTTGCCCATGACACTCAATCATCCGAAGAAAATATCGGTAAGTTCCCCATTGTTTCTTCTTTATTTTGCGAAATTCCGTCTGCAACGTGTCCTTTTTTGTGGGGGTACATTGACAGCCCATTCCACCCCAAAAACCCCCGAGGAGCCAGAAATCCAGTACGGCTTCATCTTCACATTCGAATGCCGGTTATGAAATGGTATACTTGGCTCGAACTGGCAGCAAAAACCAATCGGTCGAGTACGAAACGCCCCGGCGATTCACGGTCTCCAGCCAGAGTCACAGTGTAAGTGATTCCGAACCCAGTAGCGACGTCCAGTACGTGGATATGGTGAGAGACACACCGCCACGCAGTACCCCAGATCGAGTTCGGGAAAGTCGTTACGACAACGTGGAACTGGACTTCCCAGAAGGGTATTATGATATACCCAGGCAACTGGTTCTGAACGCCAATCACGAGATGAGTACGGGTTGTAATAGTAGCAGCAGTAGTCGAAACCCCATCCACGATGCAGAGCAGCAGTCGCGAAGTGCGAAGCCTACGCCTCAACCGCGGTCCCAAACGCCGCATAGGGTGCACACCTACGAGAATGTTATGTTTTCGGTCCCACGAACGGACGACTCTACTACCTCCTCGGAATCGCGCGGTGTGACGTACCAATCTTCCAGTATCAGTTTACATGTACCCTTCGAACGGCCCGATTCCCAGAAAAGAGAGTGGACTCATACAGGGGAGGCGAGTAGTAGCAATAACTCGCCCGTGCGAGAACTCAATGGGTCCACGACGGGAGGCACTCAGACGCCGCCCAGTCCTACTCACTTTCAACAGCCTCCCACGCCTGATCATCCCCCTCCGTCGGCTCACCTAGCCGAAAGGAATATTCATGACCGAATTCGTCCACTAAGTCAGGTAAATTATCCAAGCGCCAGTCGGATTAAGAACCGTTTACTTGAAGAGAGGGGCTTTTCGCCATTTATTCACAGGATTGGAAGCGTAAGTCACGGGACATGGAGACGGAAACCGAGGAGGAAGTGTTTCTTATGTGTTCTATGGAAACGCCTTCCGGTTCCGGCAGCGCTTCCTTGTCAGATAAAAGCGTATCCACTGACAATATTGAAGAGGTCGTTGGCGACGTACCCTTTGCAGGTAAGCTAAGCTTCAAGTTTTGGATTTGTTGGCTTTTTCCTGAATATTATGCTGGTTAACGGAAGCACCTGTTAATGCGCCATTATTGGAGGCGTTCATGGTTAACGAGGGCAGAGCGTTTATGATCACGGAAGAGTTATTATTAAAGCGACGCGACGAGGAGGCACTCTGCCTGCACTTGAAGCGGTTTGAAATGGAAGTCGGGCAGGCAGGAAGTTCTATCAACTTTTTGGCTGCTGTCCCGTTTTCCCAATTAAGCATAAGGGCCTGGACAGCCGCAGATCTGGACAGTTTGGGATCTCTTAAGAGTTTGACAGTGTGAACTAGTGTGTAACGGAATGTGCTGTCCCCATAGCTTCAGCTCGAAACTTACTTTGCGTTGAAGGCAAAATCGCGCGGCTTTTAAGGACATTTTCGGCTTTTGCCAGTCGGTTTGGGGAGGGATAAGGCATTATCTTCGCTTTGCCAAGTGTAGAAATTGATAAAGTGCGAGGGAAAAGCTGACCTGGATGCGTTAGCTTTATTGATAAGACATTTTGGGGTTCGAGGCGTCACAATGTTCTGTATTGAAGGCTAGTTCCAGCTAGGAACGTGCAGTGTGTGCTTTTCTCCGCAGATATTCTGGGGATTGATTCTAAAAGTTTCCTTTGGGCCTGTGAAATAGGCTTAATGCGTGGGAGCATAGTGGGCACACCTGTGACTACATCCATATACACGAGGTCTTTGGAACGACCCCGTACTCTGAAGCGCGACAACGATTCACATCAGATCACCGACACCTCCGGATCTCGCATGACGTCACGCAGCCAAAGCCAAGACGCGGCGACGGAAGCGCGGTCCAAAGACAACCCCGACTTGAATCTTGTGCAAACAAGGGAGCGTCAGCGAGGCGATCGCAATGCCAATTTGTCTGTCCTCAGTCCTTTTGATGAGCAGGAAGAATGGGCTAAAATTAGCGAGATTTTGGGGACTTTCGGCTCTGGTTTGGGCCGAGAGTCCCTCTTAATGGATGAAGTCCAAAAGGAGATACAAGCACGCTTGGGTAAGTTTCTTTCTCCCACACACTTTCAATTTTTATTCTGTATTTTGACTCTCTGTTTCGTGCTCGGTTCTTTAAAAAAATGGGCAAGTTCTGTTGGAATTTCACTTACGGAATAGCGGTATGCGACCTGTGCGTGCGAACGCGTTAATAACTGGAATGGTGGGAGAAGAGAGAAATTGTTTTGCAGGCTAATGAAATGCGTGCCATGCTACAATACCATTTCCTTTGTTTTCTTCGCCACGCGTTTCCGTAAAGGCGGGGTTCTCGAGAGAACGGGTCCGGAAAGTTTTAAGACTCCCGGCATTCCAACGTTTGTACGAGTTTATGCTTGAATTGCAACTGGGGAGTTTAGCGTTTCTATATTTGGTTTCGTCTACTTCCCCTTTCTTTTTGAAACGTTAAGTCTGGGAAACGTCAAAGGAGTTCTTCCTCCCGCCTTGCATTGTGTCGGCATTTTTTTGGAAGGGTAAGAGTATTATACTGTGTAATAGTAATGTACAGAGCAAGGGAATTGCAGTCGCTGACATGCCGAGCATGTTGCACCGAGTCATTTACAAGAAGTGGAAAGTGGGTTCTTTGGCGAGCGAAGAGAACCACGATGTAGTTTTACTTGATATGAGAGTTAAAGGACGGTTTTTCTATCCAGGTTCCATGGCTAATACCGAGGCAGTCGTGGCGAGTAACGAACATGTGGTTCTGTCCTCCGTGGGAGAGTGGTTAGCGTCTTTAGGCTTACAACAGTACGAGAATACTTTAATTGTCAACGGTTTTGACGACTTGGAGTTTCTGGTGCGTACATAGCACTTGCTCTTAGTTGGATCTCATTTTTTATTTGATTTCTTCCTGTGGAATGCTATAAAAGGGAGGAGGCGTTGTGGAGGATCACGTTTTAAGCGATCTGAAAATGACGAATGCCGAGCATCGAAAAAGCATGGTAGAAGCCTCCAAGAAATTGCCTTGTTCGTTCCCAAAATCGGAGGTTGACACATCGAATTTGCCGTCAATGGTTCCTGACTGGCTGCAAAGCTTGAAGCTCAGCGAGTACGAAGAGGTCTTTAGGAAAAACTGCTACAACGATATGGAACGAGTGCAAAAAGTCTGGGAAGTAGAGTTGACGACCGTTTTGGAAATTCGCAAAAGTGGACATTTGCGGCGAATATTGGCTTCCTTGGGCGCGTTAAGTCGCGCGGGACCCTCGTCCCCTGTTACCGAGTTGGATAACCGGTCAAGCCAGCAGCAGCAGCGGCATCATATAGACCCGTCTGCAGCGCAGAAATCCCATTTGCAAGCCCGAGTTGATATGGGAGCGCTAGAAAGCGAAATTCGGCATTTGGTAAGGAATCGGATTATTTACACAACTTGTCCTGGAATCTTTTTTTCGCCGTTTTCTGTATTTACACGTGTTTCTTTCTTATTTTTCTTACTTTTTCTATTTTTTCTACATGTTTGTGGCCCTATAGAACTCGAGTATTGAAAAGTTGGATGTTACAATCGGGCAAAACTTGCCAGTTTTGGAGAGCACGAAAGGAGGAACACTAGGCAGGGGAACTTTAGGTCGACGTAAATCCCGTCCTGCTCCTCCTCCTCCCGATCTCAAACCGCAATTCATTAACGTCAAGCCTAGTAGTACCCGCTTCACTCCTTGTTCCACTTCCAGCGTTTCCAAGAGTGAAGGGGAGGAAAACTTGGTGATCCGTGATCCATCCCAGTTAGTAATGGGCATAGCGAAGGCAATGACAACCCAGTGGCGGCATAAACCTGAAGTACTTGTCAATAACCATGTCTGCTACCAAGCACAGGTACTTCGCGCTTGACTGTTTCTGTCATTTCATCTTTTCTTTTTTGGAATTCTCGAGTGTCTTGAGTTGCAAAACGTTAATTTTCTTAATGGGTTCTCGGGATGGGGTGCTATAGTATTTGGGGTCCACGTTGGTCCGCGAGCTCAAAGGCACCGAATCGACCAAACGCTCGATCCAGAAACTGAAGAAAAAGTACCAGTGCGAGTCCTCCACGTGCAAAAGCGTACTCTTGGCTATTTCCTGTTCTGGCGTCAGATTTTTGGAAACGACCAGCAAGGTAGCGTTTTCATGGCTTATTTTTCCGGCCTCCTGAAGAAGGGTTTGAGCTTTTCAGGCTTTTAAGTCCTAAGCATAGTGTCTAATTGCTGCCGGGTTTTAAGGTCTTAATTTGCGAACATGAGATCCGGAACATTCATTGCGCTTGCCAAGACGCAGATGACCTGACCCATTTTGCCTACATCACCAAAGACCATGATACCAATGATCATTTTTGCCATGTATTCCGGGTTCCTTCAATGGTAAGTTCTTTTTCAACTTTCAATGTTTTGATTGAAATCTTATTTCGTGGCCTTTTATTGGATTTTTTTTTCCTTTTTTGTGCGTGGTGTCCTTTCGGTGTATGCCGTTCCAGGAACTGGCAACGGAGATCATTTTGACATTAGGGGAAGCGTTTGAAGTGGCATACCAAATGGCTCTCAAAGACGAAACCCGGCTAACTAAGGGCCATGTGAGGTCGCATTCAGCTAATCAGTTGGCCACCGCGTCCACGTCCTCTTCCCCAATTGTCCCGACGACTGCCATGCAGCCATGTCCGGCCACTCACGCTCGGTCGCATTCGGCCAACGAAGCCTTGTTAACTCAAACGACCGACTTGAAAGACAGTATCGTCAGAAGACCCAGCTCGGAATCCGGGGAAGTCAGCGGAGATCCATTTCCGGATAATAAGACTGCTCCTCACCGCTGTTCTTCCACGTCGGTATCCTCACAAGGCTCAGCATCCGGCAGAGCACCTTTAGCCGTCACAGAGGAACTTTGAGCTCTTCAGATCCAATTTTTGGGTTTCCCCTTTTGGTACGTTTATCATTTCTCCAACACGTTACACCCACCCACTTAAGACTTGAGTCGTTATCTATTTATGCCATATTGCACTTAAAACCCCTTGTTGTGCTATGCGTTGACTTGGCGTTCTTTCAGGAGGGAGGGGGAGGAAAGTATCTTGTTAAACTTCTAGAAATTTTTGCCCCAACCAACTTCAAACCTAAATCTAGAAACCCGAAAACAGTTATGTCTTTTCGTATCCTAGTCGATATTCTGCTTATGCTCGCAGCCGTTTGTTATGTTGTCAAGGCTTGCCGAGAAATTTTGAACTGCTGCCTTGTCAGGAAACGAGTTTGCCTAAAGTTCAAGTTCATGTATGGGTCCCGTGGAACGGGAAGTTGTTGTGAATAGTGTCCAAGTTTAGTTTTACTATCTTTGATTTTTGCGGGTGGCAGTTTGTGGGGGGAGCTTTTTTGGCCAAGCACGCACTCACTCTTTTTCCATGGCATTACTTTTGACCAGCTTGCGCATTGTGTGGACAAGAAATTCCGTTTTTGGTGAAAGTTGACAAGAGGTCAAGGAAAGTGTGTGGGAGTAGTAATATGTAAATTTAATGCATTACTTGATGGGGAACAAGAAATAATTGTAAGTGGTTTGTTTTTCTCTTGAGCTCTTTGTTTTGTGGGTGTCTTTATGATTAGAGAAGACCAAACCTTTTCGTTTTCTTTCAAATATTTTTTAAAAATTTCTCCGTGTGCATTCCAAAAACTTGTAAGATTCCCCCATGTATGGTGCTCTTTTTCTGGTTGGCAAAAGTAAGCATGCTAATACTCTCTTTTTACTTGAATGTCGTGACAGAAAACAGCGATGTTCTTTTTAGTGTGAATATCTTTTGATGTCTTTTTCGGTCCCGTGACTTCTGAAAACGATTTTTATTCGTAACTTCAAAGCTTTTTGATTATTGTTAGTCTATACAAAAATTCTTCTGCGAAGATCCGTAAGAAAAACATGCGAAGAACGACGTAAGAGAACCAAAAAGCTCGAAAATACACTGACATTAAAGTATAACCCGTTTGTACGTTTTCACTTTACTCTGTGCAGTTTGATCTTTCAAGGAAAAGTGCTTGAGAAAGCTGTGATGTTGGACGTCTGTTGGATCAAGCCGGTTGTTCGAAAGGAACTACACAGGGAAATATTGGGAGTTGCGTTTCAAGCTCTCATCACTCGGCTTTTTTGTGTGCCCTTGTTTTATTCCATTGCCTCCGAAGCTGTGCAAACTATGCTCGTGTTTAATGGCATGTCGCTTTACAGCCCTCGCTTTTCTCTTTATGGAGCTCTAAAAAGACGTTGCAGAGGAGAGCGGGATGGAAGGGGGGCCCATCATTTGCTCTGAGCACACGGTAATCTGCATATAGATCAAATTAGAGTCGGACTGCAGAGAGCTCAGGGCGCGTGCTCCATCCAGAGCTTCGCTAAAAAGCTAGGGCCCTGCCCAGCCAACCGGAAGTAGAAGAAAAGCCATGGGTCTCCTGACTCATGGCAAGCCATTGTTTACCGATTTTCCGACCTCTGATTCCAGTCTCGAAGAGCTCGGAAGCCAAGCCCCTTGTATTCCCTCTGCCTTCATTAGCTATGCACGGGACCTCGACTTCGTCTCATGGCGCGCGTGAAAGAGAAGAATGTCAAAGAACATAGCACACAATTCTCCCCCGTCTGAGAAAACAGAAACGCTAAAAGCTTTTTCCCAAACGAGGGGTTAAGTTGGTTTTCCATTTGCTCCCGCCTCTTTTCGCGCTCATCAAGAGGGAGCCTTTAATGTGACGGCAGCCAAATCACGGATTGTAATGCGTCGTTATTAGGGCGGTAAAGCGGAACTAACGTCATTTCCCTTTTTTTAGTTTATTGGTTACGATTTACTTTACGGTAATACTTTTAGTCCAGGGCTTGATATGAATAGTGTTAACAATCACAAACGCCAGGAGTATGTCAAGCCTATAAAGGTGGGGAGAGTCTTCCTTTTTTTGTGGCTGTGGTAATATGCAACGAGAATCTCAAATATTTACCTCGACATGACGTTGTTAGGTTTTCTAGTCTAGAGCTCGCAGGGACGAAACAAGATTTGGGAGAAACGATAGTCCAATATTTGACTTTGCATTTTCATAATGGGATGAAGTCCCATCAGCAGCACAATAGCGTGAAGCCCCTTAGTGTACTGTGCTACTGTCTCTTTGGGCCATGTATACGTGACGCAAACTTGAGTCCCTTTTACATGCAACTTCTGCATGACTGCAACATCTTGGAACATGCCGGAGCTTTTGTACATAATACGGACAAGGACAAGTGATCAAACCTTCCGAAACAAAAGGATTTCGCATTCGTGAGACTTTGTAATCTGGAAAGTCGTTTCTTGCTATGCGAAGAACGAGCTTCCGTGTAGTGCAGTACACGTACACAAAGAGCCGTACGAATACTGGAGGAGTATTCAAGCGTTCATTTCGATTCCGAGAACGCGTAGGTTTCTTGGTTTACGCTTCTTGCCTTTTCCACGGTAATCTTTAGCAAAGGACCCTCCGTGTATTGCTTTTTCTTATCTTTGTCTTCTTGGCCTTAATATTTGTAAAGCCTCTTTTTGTCTCGTGTTTTCTCCTAAAGAGCAAGAAACAAGGCTCGTTTGGTAGCCAAGAGAAATGTTTGGATATGTCCTCTGATTCCTTTTTCATTTTAGGTTATTTTGTTTGTAGCTGCGAGAATTATTTGACCGATCTTCTGTCTTTAGTTGGATAAGTTGCGTCTTCGGGGACTCCGGGATTCCGCGGATAAGGAGGGATGCCATAGAGTTGCCGGAGTCTTGAACGCTTGGCGGGACTCGGAGGCTTACGGCTGGAAGCCCTGTTCACCACCACGTGTAATTTTGCATTTAGTTTGGGGCTTTACACAGAGAGACGGCTGCCGCGTGGTTTGCACTCAGCTGAACTGAGCCAGAAATGCAGCTCTTATAAAGGGAAAGCCGGAGTCGGCCCATGTGGCCAGTTGGATGCTCGGCACCGAAAACTCCACAATCCTCTTCGTCTTTAATTTCGTTCCGTGAATACCAATTCGGCAAAGATGTTTAAATCTTATTCGCGTTTTCTGAGTATCTCCAGCAATAAGTCACTCGTACTGCGCCCCCCTGGATCATGGGTTTCTTGCAGTTACAGTATACAGCCATCTACTCGAAGTACCAGGACGCGGTCTGCTTGAATGGTCCCTTGCACCACGCCTGGTCTGCAGCTAGCAAGTCTTAAAAGGTAAACTATTGCTCTCATTTAAATTCACGAAATTCAGCTCTACATCTTTGAAAAAAAAATATTCTTTTTTAAAGGTTCACCGGCAAGGATTGCACCACGCGTGTCCCAAAAGAGGTGCAGCATCCACTGAGGAGTGTATATATACCGAGCCATCCTATCGACGTGGACTTGACGACCAACGAACGTTTCCAAGTCCCCGGGTTGTCTCTGTCACATCAATATGTGTCTGTAAAGCTTGCCTTTGGGGCTCCGCCTACGCACTTCCTTCTAGCGAATGCAGCCACGCCCTCTTGGTTTCTTTCTCCCCAAGAAAAAGGAGAAAAAATGGCTCGTATAGTCTTCCACCTCAAAGTGAAACTCCCAGGAACTATTTTTGCGGTCAAGATGGTTTCTTTTCCTTCCTTTTTTCCTTCCTTACCCATAGAATAATACCTCGTCCAAGGAACTCTCCGTTTGGTCCCCTTTTCGATCTTCTTGACCCGTGCAATTTGTCCGATGATGATCCCATCTCCAAAAGGGCAGCATTCGCCTGGGTTTTATGGACCGAAAGGAATCCTTTTGCCCAGAAAAGTCTATCATGAAGTGAGTTCATCGTGCGTGAAAACGAAAAACCCCATAGTTTGAACCCTCCTCCGTATCTCTCTCTCTCCTTAATCTTGCTTAATCCGAAACTTTGACGAGCCGCACTTGTCTGTATAGAAACAAGGCTGTAATCCCGAATAACGTTACCCCGCAAACCACGCAAGTTTTCTCCTCGAAGCGGGCAAGAGTATTGCGGGGTTTGAGTATTGCCGCCGAACTGTTTAGTATTTTCACACCGTGGTAATACCTCTTCTTTTAAAGTGCCGTTCATGAAGCGTTTTGGAGTTCTCCAGCTGCTTCTGACGTGCATATAGTTAATGGCTTTTTGCCGCTCCATGCCCCTCTTCATCAGAAATCTCTTTTCAAATTCCTGATTGCCCTAGCCCTTCTCGATCTCCATGCTTATAGACACTTTCCGCGCGACTGATTCTCTTGTACTGTTTTGGCAGCGCCCGGAAAAAAGAGAATGCCATATTATGATGGCGGGGGCCAATCTATAAAAGAAATTCCGTTTATGTGTTCCAAGTTTCTATTTTTGGTTCTCTCTCTGTCTCTTTTTCGATCTCTTTGGTCTGGGGTCGTTAAAAAAACGCAAAAAGAAAGAAAGGGGGACTTCATGCTGTGCTGCGTTATGCAAATGGCCAGAGTCAAGTGTTGGGTATTCCGACAAGAGCATGATGAGTGGGTTTCCGCTCCGTTTTGTGTACCAACGCCTGGTGAGAAACACACATCTTGATTTCGCTTGCTTCAGCCCAGATCGGAAACGTTATATCGTTGCGCCATATACACCCTTCTTGCGCATAATTTTCTCGACCGAGTTCTTGATAGCTTCCCCGGCATCAAGGAGTTTTATACATAGATATACTCCGCGAACAAGTTTCCTCTTGATCTTTGAGCATAAGAGGAGGTATTTGTTCTTAACGTCTTGCCTACAATGATGAATGATACTTAATGACGCAGATCGTCTTCCATCACGATCTCGCATTTCCGCGAGACGTGGGTATTTAGTACCCGATCATAGAAAGGCAGTCTTTTGAAGGGGAAGCGATACTTTGCGCTTGATCAGCTCACTTGGATTTCTAACACGTTGAAGCAATGTGAGCAATGAACATCAAAGTAACAAGGTGTTGGCTACCTTGGAAACGCTGGGAACTCACAGCAATGGTAGCAGCTGGAACGAGTTCGCTTCGTCGATATGGAGGTTGGAGAAGTATACAAGAATCTCTCGCGAGTGAGTGTGGGAGAGAGAGAGAGAGAGGTTTCTAAATCTTACTGCACTGCGTTTAATCCCAACGCCTGGCACAATCCGACGTCTCACGCTTCGGTAAAGACATCCTCTGCTCTCCTTTTTTGACAGCAACTGTACTCACTGATGCTAGCACAAGAAATTTAGCGTCATATGGGCAGTTTCCAGAACCCACCTTGCAATCGCGTGAAGGAGTTCACCCAGTTGTTGCTATGCCAGAAAATACAATCCAAAACAGCTTCCTTTACTGATTCCTTTTTGCCTCTGGCTTATTAGAACACTTAACATTGAGGAGCAAAAATACGTTTCTCTCAAACTTAGGAAACATTATAACAGAACAGAGCCAAAATATGCTTCTCTTGCATGTGCTGTACAATGCAACAATGTTTTGGTGATCTTATTATTAAAATACGCGGGCACCTTTTACGCCAATAAAAGGTTACATACTTAAAATGTAAATTCGTAGTATTAATGCAGAGTTAATCACATAAATACAGAATAAATCAATAGAAAGTTAACATCGACATATAAGTATAGGTAATTTGGAGGCACTTTATGACAGAAATTTCTAAGAATCACAAGAGAAATATAGAAATGGTGTTACAATTAAATATGCTATTTTACGCCAATAAAATATGCAAAATTACATGCAATTTTTTTCGAGTGGATAACATAAGTTGACGATGTCTGCGTAGATGTTTGCGTAAATCCATAAAAAAAAAAGATTCCATTGTTCCGTATAAGTATCATCTGTTCTATTTCCCGGCTTTCGTTTGTTCAACCGAAAGACTAACAACGGCAAACAGTTAGCTTGCGTAGCGTTATTGCTGTCTTGCAGTTATACAGTCAGCGTAGTAATAACAAACGCAGCAGTGACAGACTGAAGGCCCTCTTGCTGTTTTAGATTGAAGGTATATAGAGACATCTTTGCCCCTGATGGCTTTGACATGGTAACGAGGTTCCTCATTAAGACCTGGATGTTATTTGCACTGGTTAGATCTTGTCTTTGATGTCAGTGGACCACATCCAGTATTATAAAAGAGTCTCTTGCGCTTAAAAGGGAAATATCCATGTGCATCCCTCTCGCAAAGTTCAAGTGCGCCACGTAAGTTAGCATTCCGGTTTTCTCCTCTTTACTTGATAAGATGCCAACTCTTCAAAGCTCATTGGGGGTTTGTAATCCGCAAAACCCCTTACAAAATCATTCTCCCTTAAAAGATCGTAATGCGAGTGAAAAGGAACAAGATTTTTACCCTAAATCAAGTTAAGTGGGCATGTGGGCGGCGTACATCACGCAACCAACACAGCGGTCTTCTCGATCAGCCCTTTGTAGCATAGCAACCTATTGTCAAAAGTTGAATTTAACCTCAGACAGAGATTTCCACAAAGTGTGGGGTGAAAAAAGGGCTGAAGTAGAACCTCGGGAAGAGGTGAATCAGTCAACCAGTAAACGATAATCACCTTAGGACGCAATCTGCGGCGCCGGCCATGCATGACAACACATCCAATTGACAACCCACTTTTTTGTTTCTTTTCCTTTTTTGAAAAGGGGTCGGAAAAGATTTTAAAAATCTTACTTCGGAGACAATCCCAAGTTCCGAGAAGGAAGAATTCTCTTTGTTCTCCCTTTCTTCTATTTAAAGCACACACGGTGCACTGCAGTTCTTTGATGCAACTTTTTCTTTTGGAAGAAAAGTTCTTCTTGGTTGGAAACTAAAAATCACTAAAGATTGGCAAAAAAGAGTACTACTAGCAATTTTTTGTCGACAGATGGTTTTATATGTGGTTTATTGAATTTTTAGAAGAGAACTTGAGCGATAATTTGTTTTGCTGCATATTAGTTTATTCACTGATTCATACAGGACTTATAGAACGCATTCTCTTCTTTTTTGATTGTCGACAAAAAACCCCTTTCGTTCCATTTGGTTGCATCACATCAGGGAGCACAAAAGGAATTTCCTGGCTGGTGCCAAACTTTGATTTCCAACGACACAAGTGCTTTTCATTTCTTATTCGGAGGTTGGAAAGGCGCCGTCGACGTTCGAGACGACGGTGGTTCACGTGCCGGCACGCGACTTGACATCGATCCCCTTCTGACGCCTCCGAAATTGAGTTGCATCTTTCTCTGTAGGCTCAGGGATCAGAAGCGAATCCTCGTCACAACTTTTCCTCGTTATGTTGTAGCAGCCATTTTAAATTCGCGTGGCTTTTCTTTGTCAACTATAGCTCCTGTAATAGTTTGCAGAAGCTAGGGGCTTTTTTATGATTGGTATGTATGTTTAATGACAAAGGTTATGAGCACACATTTAAGAGCAGACTTTAGGTGTTTAATGAGGCGTTGCACTGTTTGGTTACCCTCAATATGGCTATCATGGGCACCAAAGGATATCCGCAACTATCCATCCTGAGAGCCAAAAAAGATGCCAGTCGAAAAGAAACGAACTCCTGGTGGTTTTGGATTGCGTGGCCAGTTGCTGTAAGCAATATAAACCCAAAGAAGTACGTAATGATGCGGAGTCTGGTGGACTTCCGTATCTCTTTTCTTTTCGCTCCCTAACCCTCGTCGGAAGTCCTCTGTCGAGTATGTTGATCCTCCTAGCTTCTCGTTGCAGATGGTTTCCAATGAAAATGAGTCCGTAATGGATTTCCGAGGCTTTCTTTGGCTTTCCTCCCCGTCACGTGACCTGAACAATAGGCTTGATATGAGCATTTAGTTTCATACAGAGAGCTTTAATATAAAGTGTATTTAGGTTGATAAAAGAGAGAAAGGGTAATGGACATGGAGGTTAAGCCCGTTATCAGACTGCACCAGCATGAAATAGACAACTGCAAGCTTTATCCTAATTGAAATATTGTTTGATCCCCACTCGAAAGCTGAGCGTTACGGGTGTCGTATTTGTTGACTTTGATCCAGCAAAAAGATTTAGTACAATTCAAATAAATTATTTCTTTCCTTTATTAGAAAGAATATTACACTCACAAATCCCTTCGAAATCTGAGACATTCAACTCCCTGTATCAGATTTTTATAGCCGTTACATTCGTGAATGAGTTGTAGACATTTGACGACTAAAGACTGTCCATTGTTATATGTATTTAACTCAATTAGAGGATATTTATTGTCTAGGCTACGAGCGGTCACGTGGCCTACGGCAGAATTATTTTAGTGGAAGCCGTTGGCCCGCGTTACGTTGCGATCGAAACAAATTGCATTACATTTTCCCTTTCGCATTTTGTCAATAATGAAATGACATGTATACTAGAATTGAGCGTTTCGTCTAGTATATATAATGCCTGTATTACACTTGCCTACACTGTAAACTTTTACTATCGAATCAAATACATTGAGTTGCACGGTGAGATCTCATTCATTTCAACGCATTATTCTTAAGAAGCTCAGACGTCAATTATTAATTTTCCGAAAGACTTTAATGCTTATGCATACATAGTTTTCAATCGCAATATTTTGTTCATACCTTTGCTTTTGTCTTCTCTGTCGTTTTTAGGAATTGGTGCATGGCTTCATAACATTTATAGAAAACCAAGCGCCCCTGCCATCTAGTGAAAAGAAGTGTATCACCACGAAACGGTGATCAAAGAAATAGCGCATCCGGATCATACACAGTTATATGAAAGATGTAAATGTAAGGTAAGTGTGAGATTTACTTGTTGCGTTACCCTTCATTTTACACTTTTATTTGATTCGAAATAGTTCTTGGAAGAAATATGAGTATACATGTATGACAATAAAATGACGATTTTTTTTTTTAATTCCGGGTTGTCCTTTCAATTTTTCTAAGCTTTGTTAATTAGTTGAAAAGTCATTCCCTTCTGTCTAAATCTTAAAACTTGCAATGTAAGCCAAAAATTATTTGAATAATACAACTCAACATATTTTCTTTTCCTAACGCTAGTCCGCGACCCCGTAACGGTATGGGCGTTACCATCCGGTAGTTTTCTTTCTGGGTCCTTCATATAAAGCTCAGTTCTTTCAGTAGATGGCGTCTGATCTCCGATTCCTTAGAATTGAAGACGTCATCTAAGGTGAATAGATTAGCGGTAGGAAGAAATGGTCCAATTTACTTATTTGCCGAGTGCTGGATGAAATATTTGAAGTCTAATGTAACCGTGTCCATATTAGACAGATAAAACAATTCCAAGTCTTCAAACAATGTCCTACTACAGGTAGTGAAACAGTGTTTGGGTTTTTGGCAGCGGCAGTTTTTCCGTGTCGAAAATGGCGGGGTTCCCTTCCAGTCGCTCGAGTAATTAAACGTAACGACCTTGGCCTTGGCCCATAGTGTTGCGATCCCACACGGTGTCTGCTGTGCTCCAAATTGACATAAATTTAGCACCTTAATTTAAACTTGTTTTCTTATGGCATAAGCATAAGTTATGTTCGTTTATTTTTAAGATCAGATAGGCTCTTGTATGAATATTTAATACCTGTCACCCTCAGTTGTAGCAATGCCAAATACCTTAATTTATCTTGAGCTAGCCGAGGAGATGGAAGAGTTGTGCATACAATTTGTTCATCCGGATTCTAAGAAAGATTCAATCAGATAAGAAAAGCAAAACCAAAAGAGCATCGAGACCAGATGTTGTTTACAGCGTATTCTGTAGCCAAATAAGTTACGCCCTAATAATTAGGTTAAAAATAGTGCCCTTTATTAGACAGGTTAGTTTTGACAGAATTTAAGCTTAAATTAATGCTTAAATAGAGTTGTAATATTTTAAAAGCGATCGTTGCCCGATTCTTGCCGCTTTGGTCTTTTGATTTTGTGGCAACGTGCCCGGATTGAAGCTATTGTTCGCGAGATACTGGTGAGAGCGTATTTTTAACCCAGAAGCTATCATGAATTTGTTCCCAGCCCTATCGCATTTCCTGTAACCTGACTAACCAGTTGTCTTGTTTAATTCCAGGCGTGAAATGAAGCTCCCCAATGTGGCCTCGTGCGTGAGTGTCTCGCGTTCAAACTGTCAGGATTGGCTTACGACTTTTCCACCTGCCGTGTGTCTGTCTGGGACTTGCGAGAACAAAAGCCCTGCACAGCGTGCCTTTTTGGCAGCCTTGGGTGCCGCCTTAGAAAACAATGGGGCTTCGGCACGCATATGTAAAGAACTCCCGCCACAATTGGCTCCAGGTGTCGGACAAAAGAACATGCCCAGCCGTTGCTTTCTGGATTCCCATTGGACCCAAAGCAGGTAAAGGAAAAGACAATAGCTTGACTTTAGCCTCTTATGTATCTGCTTCTCCCAGAAGTGAAAAAAGGTGTGTCTGATCCCTGTCACGACAGGTAAGAAGCTTGGTCTTGGAGCTATTTACTTTCCGTTTCTCGCTCACCCCGATTCCTGGATGTTTTAATCATTTTTTAGACCGATTTTAAACGCAGTGGACAATATTATTAATATTGCGTAAGGGGATGTTTTAAGTCTCCCAAAAGATGATTTTTATGGAGGTAAGTTGGGCTTAAAAGATAAAAGTTTTTAGGTGGAGACAAGCCCATAACGTATGCCACACTCTTGCATACCATACACGCCCCATGATCACTTTAGTCAGAGGGTAGCATGCCCTAAGCTCAATAAATCATTCACCGCTTACTGTGTGTTGGAAGAGGAGGCAAAAGATGCTAATCTTCCTTGCCTTTTGCTAAGAATAACGAACTAATTTTATCAAAATGCCTTGCCGTGTGCGTGCCGTGCCGTGCCATGCCGTCCCACAACGGCAACGACATAGCGGATGGGGTTAAAGCTTTCGCCTGTGCTCTCTTCGTTTCAGAGCTTCTCCGCGTAATGTTATCTGGCTGGCAACTTTGACGCCAAGTCATAACTTCACTGCCGCGTCCTCTTCCAAACCCATCACCGAAGAATTCCCCGATTGTCAACTACTATCTCAGAAAAAAAACAAGAAATAAAGGCAGGGGGAAACGACTAATGCTTGACTACAAACTTTAACCCTAGTCCTTTTTTTTTTCTTGCTTAATTAAAAACAAAAGATAAACTCATAGATTATCCAGGGTTTTGCTAAAAGTTTTTTGAATCTTGACTTAGAAGCTTGCAACGCGCCCGTCTGAAAAAGAAAAAAGGGGTGAAAAAAGGTGCTATGGGAATTCTCGGCGAAGAAGATACGGCGATGAGAGGCTAAAGTTAGACACACAAGAGGCTTTGGTGGGAGGCTGACTATGCTTAGGTCGTATACGTATACCTTTACAACACAACACCTTCAAACATCAAGACACAAGACTCTTTCTTCTTTAGTTATCTCGTTCTGCCTTTATTTCGCTCACCCAAAATTCGGGGCGGATAATTCAGAACTTTCTTGACGTCAGCACAATCGCTCGCTGGCTTTTTTGTTCTCGCCCACGTTTTTTCCTCTTTATTCCATACCGACCAAAAAGTTGCTAAAATCAGAACGCCAATGTGAGTATTTCAAGAAAGGGCTACACTCACGCAAAAAAATACGACAGGTGCTGTTCTTGCGCTCCTTTCTTCTTTACACGATCATTTTTTGGCCATGAAGCCAGCAGATCACAGGATAAAAAAGCACCAAGTTCACCCCTGTCCGACAGATCTTTTATTAGGGGGTCAACCCCATTCTTATCTCATGTTTATAGGTGGGGGGGCTGAACAATTTGGCAAATCTACCTCGTCTCCTTAAATCATGCCAATTCTTCTTGGAGACCAATTTCTTGTCCTGGACGAGGGGTAATTTATAGGATCGCAGAAATTCGGAATAGGGCAAAAGACACCAAGAAGAAATAAAATAAAAAAGAGAAAATGAAGGAGGCCAATGAGAGATGCTCCCTGTTCTCATTAACCCTTTACTGAAGCGCGGAGACACGTGACGGTATATGATTGTCAGTTTTTTCCGCCCGTTGAACCCAGTTCTTATTTATCTCAGCGGCGAGAGTTTTGTAATTCCATCAGTTCACACATGGTATATAATATCCCTTTTGGCCTTCTCCAGGTATATACCCAAGCATATATAAATATATACGATGGGAACCTAGGAGGCAAAAGCTCTACCGGGTTGGCATGGTCATTTAGCATAATTCAACGCGGTAGTGGTTGTAGTAAATGGAGTTGGTTATGATGTATGAGCAGTTGCACAAGGGAGAAGACAAGTGAACCTTGATTACAGGAACGTTTTAGACTAGGATACGCTACCCCATTACTCACCTTTTTGGGATACTATTATTTCACATTACTACAAAACTCCCCCCCCCCTCTCTTTGGCTGTTGCCATCATCCTTTTTTTACAACACTGTATCCCAACCACATCTCCTTTCTAGACCAAGAAGAAGAAGAAAAGGCAGGCAGTTTTAATGCACTGATATGCAAAGCTTGCAAATCATGGCCCCAAAATGTCGCAACCCTATTCAGGCTCGTCGCTAAAAGAATTATAACAAGGTCTTTGGACAAAAAAGAAGTGAAGAAACGTCTCTGCAGCAGTTATGCCAACTTTACTATTTTGTCCTTTTTTGTGAATACTTAAAACATCCAGCCGAATAAAAGATGTGTTGCATTTGCAGCTTTATTATCAACGAGGCATACAGAAAAATATATTTGTGTGTATATATATTATGCGTCCCTTTTTGCTTGAGCGGCTGGGAGAAACCAAGCTGAGAGACCCATTGTGTTGCCAAAGACTATTGTGCTACCCCCGGGTATATAAAAGCTCCCAAAAAAATCAAAGTAATTTTTTAAGCGGGTTTTCCCAAGCACAGCACTGCTTCGGAGAAAGAACGCAAGCAAGCCTCCGCAGGCAAATGAGCATAATGCTGCTTTATGCGCCCAGATTCTCGTACATCATTCACGTATTTGGGAGGTGACACTTCAGTCGGCGAGTAACTTTTTTTTTATCCTTTTTTCCTTTTTATTTCTAATATATAATTCTTTTTTTCTTCTAGTTACCAAGTAAGCCGCGCTTCGGGTTCCTCGACTGCCACAATACGAGTTTGTCTTCCTTAGTTAGCTTGATTCTTCCTGCTGTTCCTGAGGTTAATGAAGGAGCAGAGAGAAGACAAGAGCAAACGGACCCATGGCGGAAGACCGGTAGCCATAAGATCATCCGGCGTACAAGTAGGACGGAGATGAGCTGGAGATTGACAACAAATGTGACATTAAGGTGGGCAACATGGGGGCATTTGGAGTTCACGCAAAGGGGCGAAGGAACAGGCATGGCAGGGGTGCAAAAGAGGTTCTGTATAGACAGGGAGAGGGGTTCACAATGAAAATGCGCCTTCACTTTTTCGAGTGGGGAGAATTTCATATAGGAACGCCATGTGAACTATTAGTCTAGGGCCAGAGCACCCATAGCCCCAAACAGTCTTGACGGGATCTTTCGCAAGTGAAGTAATCAACAGCAGCAATAGCTCGTATAGGTGTGTCACGGAAATTTCTGATTTTTTTTCTTCTTTTGGGAGTTAGGTTTTGCGTGCGAGGAGTTTTAGTGAAAAGTAAGGCCAGAGCAGAGCAAGGGACAATTTTCCTGTGTTCGGATTTCGTGTCGTTTGCACAACTGGTGTTGTGATAGTAACGAGGATTGCCTGAACATTACGCTACTCGACATCTGTTCGGGCATGGGGCAATAAAGAACAATGGATCGTAAGATAATTTAACGTGGATAAAGAAAGGAAGTCTTTCTATCGCATGTGTGGCTCCGACAGATCAAACAAAGTGAATGCAAGACGGAAAGCAACGGAATAGAAAGGTTATAGTCTCGCAATGGAGCAAAGACACTATTAAAATAGTGCGCTATAGAGTGATCAACAGGTGCATGGACAACATATTTGGTCCACAGACTCGAAACTTGTTCCTTATTGAGAGGGAACTTTTATCAACGTTTGCAAGCCAAGATATAAAATCTGTAGACTTCATGTGCTAATTGCAATAGTTGGGGGTCTATAAACGGACATTGAAAGTATATCAAGTGTGTACTACAACTTGGCTCTCGAAACTTCCGTGCTTCGGTCGTCTATAAGCCTATACTTAGCAGAACTGAAAGGTAAGATCTTTGCCAAAGTTGCTCTATATTAGGTGCTGCGAAGCAAATGCAAGGGGGCGAGGAGGAAGCTATATTAGACCAAGAGTGGCTGGACTCTGGCAGATTCTCAGATAGTTCATTGTTGGACAGGGCCAATCATATTGCGGCGTGTTCCCCTTCACGACGAACGTTTTCTCTTTTGCGGTTTATATATTACCATTCAATCGTACCGTATTCCTGGCTCTTGATACTTTTTCTTGTCTAGCAAGTTTCCCAAACCGCTTCCGTCGAAGGTTTGTGAGACCTAGTACACGGGAAGCTTTATACCTTCTGCGCCGGGGAGAGAGTTGTTGCAACTAAGAAGGGAACGGTTTTGCATAATGGGAAACCTTTGCTGGGGGGCAGATGCTTTTGCTTTGCTTTACTTCTGCTCTCTTTGTTGTCTATTTACGTATGTGTAATGCTCGTTCGGAGGACAGTTTACAATGGGGCCGGTGAACTAAAGGATTAATAGTCGGTTCAAGTTTGAAACTTGTAACGATGCTATCGATCTAAAATTGTACAACTTGTACCCAGGATGGGGTAAAAAAAAATGTTGTGTAAGTTAACTCAGATTTATTTGAAATATTCGCTGGGAGTCACTCCTTCGCCATCCGTGTTAACGTTGTAGACATCGGTTTTTGGATGTATAAGAAAGTGATGTATATGTCGGCCTTGTGCACATCAGCCAAGTTAAAAAGGCTTTCATGTTCTGTTTTTTCAACCAACTTTTTTTCCACCGACGAGTAAAGATTGTATACTGCCTAATTCTCTGGGAAAATCCCGTTTTTGTTATCTGTTGGGCTTGGACGTCTTTGCTGCTTGAGCTGGAATGGCGCGCTATATAGTCTTAACAATGTCTAGATATACCTTTTGTGTTGCATGGGCGCCATTGTTAGGGAAAGCTTTGGCAAGCATTGTTTCCTGCCGCAAGCTGCTATTTTCCGTGGAAAAGAAAAAGGAACCGGAGGAGCAGGAGTACGAGAATGGGGATAGGGAAGTTTTGGGGTTGGTGAAGTGCGGCGTGATGAGTCGGTACTCCCGCGTGACAATCGGATTAGCGAAGCCCAATCAAGGGTCCCTATTGAGAGTTTACAGAGAGTCTCCCCCACCTCTGCTCTTCTCATCATCTCAACTATGACAACAGCAGCACTGTTCATCGCAGCTTTCGACCGTAGAATCACGCTGGGGATGGTGAATCTCCCTCTCTCCCCCTTTAGGGATGTTACAAAACAATAGTACACCATTGCAACAGACATTACATACATAGGCTACTGGCTATAAGTTCGTTCTTTGCACCCTCACCCCCTCTCCTCGTGGCTGTCATAATGCATACAAGGTCTCGATAATACGTTCGAACGTAATATCACAAGGTGCACGAAACGAGAGAGTGTTTAGGATGGCTTCTGGATTCTACAGGAGAGATGCCCTGATCACCCTCTTGTTGCTGAGGGGGATGATGCAGACATATGAAAGGGTGGTAATACGTGTGTGAGTATATTGTTGCAAATCGTTCTCTAACAGTTGAGTAGTTGTTTCCAACCCACTAATCAAATTCCTGTGAGGGAGGGGGGCTGTGAGAGGAAGAAAGTCAGCGTTGCACCCTTTCCTCGACGTGCGTGTTCAGCTTCCCTGTCCTGACACACAAATGAAGACCTCATTAGTTCTAATAGCAGGTCTGATTGAATTGTGAGAAAAGCGCGCCATACAGGGGAACTTGTCTATAGTGTTTACTTTTTTACGTGCTCCTGTAGTCCCCAACTTGCAGGACGCTGAAGACAGAAGCAAAAAGGGAGGAACATCGTTAATAAAGCTCTTTTCTAAATAACTAAGCAACAGTTGTTGCTGCGGATGAAAAGACTTGAGGACAAATTAAGATCAATTTTTCTTGGGTTGCTTCCTTTTTAATGCAAACGTCTTTTCTTGGAGTTACTTCTCCGTGCCGTCTAAGCCAGAGAGAAAGAACCAGGCTTTAACCCACAACGCATCTGTTTTTCTTGACGAAAAAGAGAACCAAGAGTCTATAAAGGGAGGAGAGAGAGAGAGACGAACAACAGAGAATAGAAAAGCGAGATTAATCGTGTGTTGCATAGCAATAGGAACCCATTTTTCTCTTTGGATATTATAGATTTCTTATTTGTGCTCCTCTTTGTATGGATGGCTGTCTTGGATTGGATTTGGGGGAATTATGCTGCTTCCATGCGTTACACTGTGCCAGTAATTCTGTAGAGTTGTGGTATCGTTTTCATGCCTTTTTACTTTCTTATTCAACAATATTTTATTTCTTATTTTTGTGCATCGCGAGAGAGAGAGAGAAAAAAGTGGCGAGTGCGAGGCTAACAGCAGAATTGAGTCCCAAGTTGACAAATTGTTGTGTTTTGGACCACCACATTTTTTTAAAGCCAGATAGATCAACGATCGCCGCCTGATCCACTTTTTGATAATGCACAAGCCGTGCCAGTTTCTTGACGCCCCTAATGCAGTCAGGTCGCCCAGGTCAGAAGGTTTTGTGTTCCATTTTTGGGGGCGAGCCAGAGGTCTCGTAAACAAGGTTTTTACTTTTCAAGTCCAGGTATGTGCTAATGGCAAAGCAGCCACCAGTGCGCACAGAAAAGAGACAAGAGAGCGACAGGATTTGGGTGTCATGATAAATGATCCACAACAGCATCCCATGGACGACAAAAGACGCCCTTTTTCCCCCTTAAGCATACGTGTGGCATTGTTGCACGTTGCGCTGCACTTATATAATAAGAGTGAGAGTAAATGCCTCGAGTAATCGAAATCTTTGCCATACAAGCGAGAGAGGACGTTAGGCCTGATGGTTTTCCTGCAACAATAGCAGGTATTGTCAAGGTGCATGCATGTAACCCGTGTTGTGAAGACCGCCGTACCAGAAGATACAGGGACCAGGACGGAGGATGCTCGGTTCAAGGGAAAATTTTCCATCAGTAAGCTACTAAAGCCTTTAGAATTGGTCCTGTCTTTTGTCTGTTCCGCCTTGTTCGGTGAAGGCTTAAGATGGGAGTGTAAAAAGGAGGATTCCGCATGTTGCAATCTTGTCATTCTTTGTGACAAAGTTTGGGAGCGGGAGAGGCACTAATCTGTAAACTCTTTTAATGGTTCTACAACTCTTCTTGGCCGATTATTACCCAGCAACATCGGACCACTGGAACGGTGCGAACTCGACCTATAACAACAATAATGACCTTGACAAGGTTGTCTGTCTTGGTCAACTTGTCCAGTTGGGAAGGTCGTCTTTCAAGGAGCGGCGTAGATTAAAGCCCGTAGAAACTTTTTAGGCCTAGGTGATCGATTCTCCGAGAAAGCGAAGTCTTCCTTTTCCGCATACTAAAGTGGTGTTCGGCAGTCATGTCCTGTGTTTGGCTCCTTTATGATGCCACACATAAGTACAGTACAGTACGCACAATCTGAACCTGCGGAAACTGTTTTTAAAGTACGCGAGTCCAACATTTGGCCATTTTTTCCAAGATTTTACCCCAAACTTCACTTCAACTTGGGAAAAACGCATATGAGCAGATAGCGTATAGTCACATTCTTGAGTTCTTTGGTTCAAACGAAAAAGCTTGTACTGTAATTCATGGTCAATAAAGAAGAGTATTGAAAACTTGGGAGGGGACAACTTGAGCAGCTTAGTTTGGGTGATGCAGCACTTTATTTCCCTTCCTACTGTCTCTGTGTGTGTGTGCTGCATGGATGGTGAGTAACGGAACCAAAGGGTGCCGCACTATTATGTAAACGCAAAGCCCAGACAACAAGACATCATTTCTTTTACTTTTTTGAATGGGAAAATGCTTTACTTTCAGTGGAATCTCAATCTAGCCACGTCACGTGATCATTGTGGCTGATGTCCCCCGGAAAGCTTGGGATGACGATGACAACTAAAAGCCTGTAGGATAAGAAGGAGTATTGTTCTTGGCTTCGGATTTCGCTTTTTTCTCTCTTTTTTAACGAAATTTTTTATGGGTGAGCCGTTGCAATATACTGGGGGGATGCTGTATTGTTCTGAAGCGTTGGTTGGAAAGGGGGGGGGAGGAGATTGACATGTGAATATGGTTTTTCTGGTTAAAGCTTGGTTGTGGGTTGGACTTTTTATTTTTATTTATTTTTAAAGGTTTTTGACTTCCAGCATTCTTTCGTATAACAAGGGCAGTTATGCGTGATTTCTTTAGACGAGTGTGGCGGAGTCGTCGGCGTGGAAAATGAAATTAGCGATTTGGTATGCACTTCAAAGTTGAATGTCACGGTATAGGTCTGGCAATGCAGCGATAAAAGGTGTCTTGGTCCGTTCTATAGGGGTTTTTAAAGAAAGGCATAATTCTTGAGGAAGCTTTTGTAATGATTTTTGACTGTAGCCAAATAGTTGTGCTCCTTTTGCAAAGCGCCATGCCACCACAGCAGCTCACGGAAACTCGTCGGAAAATCCGGTTGCGCGGTTGGGGGACTCGGCGTGGAACGAAGAAATATGATAGACGTTGGCAGGTGACAATCGTTCCAGAAAGAAAGAGAAGAGAGGGTTGAATGTCACAGAAGGAACAAACCTTTGTTGCCCCTTCCTATTATGTCTAGCCGCGAGTTTTTCTTAGGAAGCGTGGGAAAAATCTCGCGTTGCATATAAACCTTTTTTTTAGGGTTTATTCTTTTTAAAAATGTTCTAAAAGTTATGTGATTCATAAGGACGCAATGATCCGAGGAGGATTTATTTATTTTTATTTATTTAAAAAATCTTTTAATTTTCGGTCTTCATTGGTGTAGTAAAAGAGGAGAAGGACGTGAGTATGCGAAGTAACGAAGCTAATCACTTTGTGCGTGGGTTGGCAGCTTTTGTGTTTCGTAGCCAAAATGTTTTAAAGGGAAGAGAGCAAATTGGGGGCAAAGGAGAGTCTGAAGAAAGGATTTTTGCGGCTTTAGGCTGCTTCGTCGGGAAATAATGAATTGTCTCTTTGGAAGTCCGATGTTATCCAAGTTTATACCCTTAGCAGAGGCCTGTAGAAAGAAGCTTGCGTACATAGGAACAACAAGGCACCCTATTTCCACTTGGGCAGGGTTAGGGAGATGTTGGGGATGAAAAAAGGAGCTTGGTTGCAAGGATCCTTGATAAAAAGATGCTTTTGTGTTGTTCTTCCACTTTCAATGGGTAAAAGATTATCTGCAAAGCGAAACGAGGGGGTTGTGTGACATATTCCGGGCAGAACTGGCAAACGAGAGAGAAGAAAAGCTTTATCTTGTGCTTGTTCGGGACTGCGGAACCGAGGTCTTATGAAGTGCAGTCCGCTTTAATCTTCTTAACGAACCCCTTGGCTTTGGCATGGGCGTTTCGTCGGCGAATGAGACTTGGAAAGCTGGTAATTGTAATAGAGGAGTAGATCAAGAGTATTGCGAAGTAATTAGAGTCAATAATGTAATCGGCCCTGGGCATTATACCTTCTATTTCCATTTGGCTAATGGTGGAACTCTTGGGTTTGTACGGGTTCATGTGCACTTAGATGTATCCCTGAACAGTACACGTACACACCAGGGTTTACACACACACACACACACACACACCTGTTAAGCTTCTGGATTTCTGGCGATATTGTACTTGTTATGCCCTTTCACACTTAACCTGAGTATTGAGGACAGGTCGATCTAAGTATCCACGAAAAAAGTTTTCGAGGGAGTTGGAAGTACGTCCTACGGTTGTCTTGGATAATTATCCGCTCTACGCAGGTGAAGACCTTTAAAGGACTAAGGCAGCGAGAATCGTTTTAGCTTATCTGATACCAAGTAATAGCTTGTATTAGTTGATTACGTTGCTCTCGTGTATATGTGTGTGCATGTGTGTACTTCATGTTCCAGGAAAAAGCTGTGATCCGAGCAAGGGACTATTGGACATTTTTTCATTGATGCCTTGCGATGAAGATACCATGTCTAACGTAATACTTTCCGTAATACATCAGCTTTCAAGTGATTAAGTTCATTAGAAGGACTACAAGTCCCGTGTCGAGATTATCTGTAATTTTGTATATATTTTTCCTTCACAACGAATTCAAGTCCCACTAAGTTTTGGAAAGATCAGTGAATAAAATCGGCGAAGGGAGTTAGTCATCCGAGTTATACGCCTTTGTATGCTAGTTGTTACCAACATCTAGTTTTAGGGCTGGGGACAATAGCCGGGGGGTTCCTCCTGTACTGGCTTTTAAAGGCTTGGTAAAGGAGTCTGTGCAGGGTACAGTATACGTGGGTACAGAGAGAGATGAGAGAGCGAACGTTGCACCAGAAACAGGGTCGTTGAACGCCATTATGCTCTTTTGTGTATGCCGTTCCAAGTATTGTGGGCAATTTGTGGCTTTTTATGTATTCAACAAGGATCCTCCCTCATCATAGAAAAGAAGTTAGCTTGCTTTAATAAAGGGGGGAATGGTACATAAGGGAAGAGCTATGACGGCCAACCATAGAACTCCAGGGTGGGTTTTTCCTGTTTAGTTGAGCGTGGAGACAAGTTAGAGTGGGCGTGAACTGGATGATGTTTATGTGTTGTGTGATCTAATCAGTTACTATTTACACCTTGGTTTCCTTGCGCCAAAAGGAGATGAGCTTAGAAACGCTCTTCCTTTTTTCTTTCTATGTTTTTTGGAGGGTTGGGGGGTCAGGATTGGATTGGTTTTTATAGAGGGCATCGTAGGCAGGTAAAGAGCTAAAATATACTGCAGCATTTTAAAAACAATTCTTTAAAAATCCTTTCAAGAAACGATATAGGGCGTGTACGAAAGATCTAGTAGTGTATCTCGGCCTGATTACAGGCCTCCCCTTCGGGAAGCTTTATTGTACAAGTTGGACAGAATAAGAAACGTCGTGAAGCTGGCTTTTCCGGGTGGACTTCAAAGGAAGTCCCAGGAGAGAAAGAAGTCCTCTTTTCTATGCAAAGTTCTGTTTGACTGTCTTTCTGCTCTGTCCATAGGAAAACACAAGCAGGAAAACCAAATTACATTTGCATGCTTTCCAATCTCGGCTATTCGGTCCTAATAGACTGCGCATTTTTTTAAATCTTTTTTTCTTTTACTTACAGAGAGATTTCGACTCAAACTTGACTTCAGTTACATCGTTTTCCCTTACTTCAGGAACTTACTTAGCGTCTTTTGAACAGTAGTTGACATCGCTGCTAAAGAACCGACATCTTCCCCTTGTTCTTTTCCTTATTTATTCGCAATTTTCGATTCCTCCCTTCCAAGTTTTTCAGCGAATGCGATAGATTATTGAACCTAATTATCTTCATTGTGCTACACTGCAAAACTATTTCTGGTCCCTAGGACACTTATTTTAATAGCGAAATTATTTCAAATGCGGTACATCGGCGTTACAATCAACAAATTTGAACCCATTTATGGATATTTATTTTCAATTTACGGATTTTTTTCCAAGTTATTCAGCCATATTTCCCCTTGCTGAGCTTTAGGGAATATAACATAAATACAACACAACTGATTATACAAGAGAAACTGATTACGAAGTATGCTTGACCTTCTCAGACTGTGTTTCTGACAAATCTTGTTGACAAACACGAATATCCTGACCTACCTTTACCGAATATTATGATGTAGCTTGTTCGATTATTAATATATCCTTATACAACAAGCTATAGTTCAATAGGATACGATATGTACTACGCTATGTAGCACGATAGTCACTTTAGCTTGATTTTCGCAGCTTGTTAAGAGGCTTAATTGCAGTCATACGTGATGTTTACGTTCTAGGTCCTACGCCGAGGTCGAAGGTACGGCGTATCTGTAACCATAGAAATGAACGCAATCATTTATCCCAAGTTTGTGTAACATCGTAGTAAGTGCGTATATTTGTTGACGTTCGCTGCCAAACTTCAGGTCAAGCTAAAAGACTTACGATCAAAGCCGACTCACTCCAATGGATGACTTTCTTTCTTTTCTCCCCGTCCCTTAAAACTTGACCGCCAGGACTCCAACGTCCAACGTCATCTGTTTTACTAGCTACCTTTTGCCAGGACCCCCAAGACCCTAACTATATTTCCGTGTTATAAATATATATTTTTATTGCTCTAAAGACTTAGGCTCTAGCTGACTATATTGTAGTTTGGCCGTAATAACGCTCTAAAACATTTTGTACAGTGGGATGCGGTACGGCTGCCGGGTTTGCTCTGAGTATAGCCGCCCTTTATGCGTCCCCGGAGACGTCGTTTCTTTAGGGGTTTGGCCGTGGTCAGGATACGGAACAAAAAAAAAGTCGTCTGGCCAATTTGGGGTAGTTTTATGAAGAAATGTTGGGACCAGAGACTCGTTTTTTTCTAGCCGTTAGTGTGTTAGGATCCCTTTATAACTTCCATGGGATATATGACTGAGTTATCTCTCTTCTCTCTTTCCTTCGCTCTCTTGTGGGATATACAGTACCTCGTTTTGGCTGTAGGTTTGGGGGTATATTGCCTTGCAGACTGCAGTATATCCCAAAGTCTGTTCTTTTGCATTAGTTGCATTACTGCCATACTGCCACAGTGGAGAAGCTCGAAGGTTTCTGGGTGCATTATTGCTGTGGCCAAAAGCTTCTCTTATTTTTTCGTTCTTTATTTCTCCCTTTCCTCCCTCCCCGCGCTTTTGCTGTTATAGGAAGGAGAATGAGTTTTGCCCCTTTCCTTTGGCCCTTTGGCGCGGGGCAGGGGCAGTATAGTAATGTAATGCAGGGACTCGTAAAGCAAGACTTGTCACAGGTGTGCTGGGAGCATGTGTCTGACTTGTATGAGTTGTGACTGGAAGCGCCAAAGCCATCAGCCTGATGGAAAGTGCTATAGCGGCAGTAGTTCGCCTTCTTCGCGCGGGGTCCTCGGCCGCTTTACACACAGAGACACACTCTTCGCAAATGACTCCCAACACTGCAGCTAACAGCCAATAGCTATCTCGCAGAAATGGGCTGGTCGGCACTCACGCTCACTCACGTTCCCGCTAGTCACAAATATGACAAAATGTGGCCACCTTGTGTTATTAGCTAGACAACTGCCCATATATACTCGGGGGCTTTTCGGGACGTTTGCAACTTTTTTTTATTTTTTCTAGTCCTTTTTTTTTAACTTTCCCGCCTTTGCTCCGGCTGGCTTGCTGCTCCTGCGTCATTGGAATCGCGCAACAAATTCCATAGGGAAATAGTTTGGCTTTGGTTCTTATTATTACCCTGCAGCTGCTCAACACTTTCTTCTTCATTTTTTTAGTGTCCTTTTTTCTTGATAGAAATAAAGAAGGTATGGCGGAGCCGCAAGGAATACCTGGTCTTATTTTTTCCCGCCACTCGACCCAAAATGCTCTAATAGGTTTTGTGCATGGGGCTATACGCTATCACTCACACATGACTGAGATTCGAATTTGGTGTGTGTGGTCACGGACGCGGGGACTAATGGAAGAAAAGGTCCATATCTTTTTTATTTCTATTATTTTTCTTTACCCTTCTTTCTCCGTCCAAAAAAAACGTCGGGGGCGAAGGTTGTTGTTGGTTTGCAAGCTAGAGTTGAGGCGATCTTTTGTGCCATAGTTATGGGCTTTTTAGGCGTCCACAAAAGGTGTGACGTGACGCTATTGTGACAAGCTTTTGGCCTTTAGTGACAGAGGTTGGCCTTAGAGTCGCATTGCCGGCCACATCGTTACCATCCTTTTTTGTTGTTGTTATTCCCAACCCTAGTTCCCCTTATTTGAATATGTGATTGTCCGTGAGAGATCTGTGTGGAGTCGTTCTTCTCTTATTCTAACTCTTATGGACCAGTGTAGAAAAAGAGAGAGAAAAAGTCTCGCCAACTTGCATGAAAAAAAAATATGAAAAGCTCCCAAAGAATCAGAAAGAAGACAGACATGCATAAGAGGGTGACAATCCCCCTCATATCTTAACCCTTTATTGCGTTAGTTATACTCTGTGTCTACCTTTTCTTTGCCCTTTTGGGTCGTGTTTAAAGCAGCTCCTGAAGCTTTTGTTGTCGCCGGGACGACGATGCATAGAACGTTAGATATCAGAGGCGAGGCGACCCTTTAGAAAAAAGGCTGATGGCGATGCTTAAAAAGTTCGCTCGCTCTCTCTCTCTCGTGGCTCTTTCTCACTTCTCCACGTACTGTCTTGCTTGCTCTAAGGATACCTAAAACTCAACAATGCGTGTAGCTATAAATTAAAACTACTAATCCGACGCCTGCATTGCCAGCCCTTAAAGTATACAATAGCTAGCCAGCAAGAGGTATAACTTATAACTGCTAACGTCTCATGGCATCCCGCAGAGATTTCAGGACTTTTTTTTCTATAAAGCGTGATTCGCTATTACGTTCTCTTTCGGAGTAGTAACTTCGCATGATAATAGTAAAGAAAAAGAAGAAAAACCTTGCAAATGTGAATCTGGGACGTTAGAAGGTTTGAACTATGCCAGATATAGTCATGCAATGTTACAAAAATAAAAGAATACTAATTGGGGAACCTGGTACCTTTTTAAGATAATAAAATAATGGCAAATCTAACAGTGAAATGGTAATTTACGGTACAAAAGCGTAATTTGGAGGTAATTTATATTTTGTAGTGTAAATTTAGAAATGAATCATTCTAAACGATGCTACAAATACGAGAATGTGACCAAGCTCATTCTTATCGCAAAGGTTTAATGAATTTTCACATTGTACCTTGTAACTCTCTTCCAGGTACACTGTGTTATGCAGTTACAATAACTGTACAAATATTTTGTACAAATTGTATAATATAGAAACGGAATTTACAGATTGGGTGTGAAAGTGAAAGAACTATTCCGATGAAAAAAAAAAGAAAGAACTATTGGAAAACGAATAAGGTTGTAATGACAATACAGTAAATGGCGTTAACGATTACATTTTGTATAAAATTATAATTTTACTTCGCTACACATACAAATCACAGAAAAATTGTGCGTAATTACAAGATTACAGAAATGATGTATATTTATTGTCAAATTTACGGACTTAGCCCAAGGAATAAGCAAAATTTTGCAATTTAGCAAAATTAAGCAGACTTGGCAAAATTAGCCCAAGGAATAAGTGTTGGACCATTTAGCGTAAAGACTTTCCCTTGACAATTGGATAAGTGGTGGCATAGCCCGCGTTGTAAATATCCTTGCAGATCGATAATATGATAATATTGATTACTATCGACCATAATATCGCTAATTAATGAGTTCCAGGAAGAGGCACGCCAGGTAAATTTGGGCTTTAAGTAGCATAATTCTTACGCTTTACCTGGTTCTTAGAACGTTGAGTAAACGATTTCGGGTTATGATCTCCCCCTACTACTGCCACCTCCCCAAAGTACTCCCTTGGGTTTGACTATTGTCAGGCCAAGAGCTACAGCGCAGTCCGTAATATGGATACTTTTTTTTCTTTATTCGTTTCGTGGTTATCATTTCTCGCTGCTGGTTAAGCCGGCTTATATTCTCTAACTGCAGTGCCATAGCACAGCATCCACGATTCATTGTTGCCGAGTCCTTTTCTTGTAGTACGTTATGTTTGAGTTTCTTTTTCTTCGCGTTTTCCCCCTTTTGCTATCGAAGCAAGGAACGTTTTCTTTCTTGCAACTCCTAAGGAAGACTACGAAGCAGAATCTTGAGGGTATTCTTTGCTATGAGAAGTGGGACGCATCTTTTTTTCCGCTTCTGCTACATCGCCGTTCGTTTTCTTGACATTTCTTCCCTTTCCTTGCTGCTTAAGACTGATGTTTCCCAATCAAACAAGACCTCGTCTTATGCACCAAAGCGATAGAAAAAATACTCTGCGCCATGTGGGTATTATACGCAATACAAACGTGTGATAGTGTATCTTTCTTATGTGGTTCCATGTCCTATAGGAGATGAGAATCGGGACCGAAAAGTCTGGAGGATCGTATAAGCGTATATAGACTCGCTTTGAGAAAGAGATTCTTTATCTGGCTAGTGTGTGTACCTCCACCTCCCACGACATTACTACTTTACCACCTACTATATATAATCAGCAGCTCTTGGAGTAAATCTCACCACGTTGATATCTCAAGGATTTCGAGCCCCTTTTTGTTCGAAGGCTCCTTTATAGGGCGTCACCCGACTGGAAACTTATACAGCTCTATACAGTATTACGTTGAAATGAAACCTTGCCTCCAAGTGCTAGATAGACCCTTTCTCTCTGTCTACTCTCTCTCTCTCTCTCTCGCTACTCGTCGCTACTCTATTGCCCAAGACGAGTGGACAATTATTGAGGCGTTTATTTGCATAAAGGGTACCCGGTATTACATTCTCTGGCAAAACGCCGGCTAGGAAAACGATCGAACTTTGCTTCTGATACATAAGCTTTTTTGGGGACCTATTTTTTTCTTTCCTTGACTGCTTCTTATCGTTTGTATAGGGTGCCTGATGCCATTCGTGGCTTTTTCGGTTGCATCTATTGCAAGTTGCCGGATTTTTCTTGTCGCTCATCGCTCTCATAATGTCTCCATCGGAGTGAGCTAATGTGTTGGCGTGTCCCCCTGAGAACAAGCTCTATTTTTCTGTACTTTCTTATGGGGACTTTGCTTGCAATACTGCCCCGTTTGCCACAATGCAGACTGTTCTCGGGTCTCACACATGATGACAAGCACAAGCGATTAGTGATGGATTGCATTTCATAAACAAGGCCTCATTCGCTCCATGACGACGTCAGCACTTTGACGCTCGCTCTTGGATTTCATTTTATTGTATTTTTGCTTCCAGCAACTGCATCGTCCCCAACAACAAAAATATTTTTTAAATTTTTTAGCGATATTTAGCAGCACATTTCACATTTTTATCCCGAAATCCGGTTCCATTTGTAAGGAGGGTAAAGGGGTGGACATTGTTAGCGTCAGAAGAAACTGTGTTAAGTTTGTATCCTTGTAGCCAAGCGAATTTTCGTGCACTGTACAGAAAGCTCTCTTAGTTGGGATGTGAAGCGAGGTCAGAAGTTAACGTTAAGCGTGGAGCTTGTCCATTAACTTATCTTCCCGATTAGCTTATCAGGTGATGGGAGAAAAGTCAACAATAGACGCTGCCTTTTCAAAAGAGAAGCTGTCGTCAGTCTTTTTTAGAAGGGACGATGAATGAGGTCCAGGGTTATGCATTACCAATGAGGTTGACCTGCTCACTGAGCTTAAACTCAAGCACTGATATCCCAGCATCTTTTTTCTTATTTTTTCTTATGTATATAAAGAAAGCTGCGCAATTTTGTACTTTTGGCTTAGGGAACGTATGGTAATATTAGATAATCGCACCCACCATTATTGTCACCTTTTCCCCTCTTTTTCGGGGGTCAAAAGCTCAAAACCGTCAAAACCTCCCAATACTTCCCCAGGAAGGAGATAGGCGGTCTCCCGGTGTGGGGGGTGTGGGATGTGGGGCTGTGAACGGGATGAATCGTCGGTCTCTCGCGCTTTTTTGTTCTTCTTTTGTATAATAGATTGTCTATACAGTGGCTTGAACCAGGCGGGCGGTAACAGGGCGAGTGAGAGGGAGGGTGAGAGAGTTATCAAGCGAAGCGCGGTGGTGGGGGTCGTATATATACTATATACCGTTACAGTACCAGATCAGGGAACTTGCTTCATCCCAGAGCTTTGGCGAAGGCAATGGGAATGAGATGTCGAATGTCACAGCACGAAACGATCTATCGTGGGTGTCGACACTGAGATGCAATTATTGTCGATGGGAGAATGGAAAGGCGGTCCATGCCGACCTGCCACCAACCTGATGGATGAGGCTTTGCCACTTGCACACACATCGCACACATGTATTCTTGGAGTAGAGAGGAGAGCTGTTACTATAGTTACGACAAGCTACGGACCCCCGAACGAACAAAAAATGGAACAAAACAAGAACCTAAAAAGGACTCTGGAGCTAGAGTCGGATAAAAACAGAGCCAGAAATGTAAAAATTAGAACAAAAAAGTAAAAAGAGCGAGTGTGTGTAAGCATTGCAGCTGGGAAATTGCTTCGTATGAAAAGAAAAGCAAAAACTGCGTGCCAGACATATTTAGAAGACTTTTGCGTCCAGGCATTTCTTTTTTTACTTCAAGAAGCCTTAATTGGGAGTTTGATTGATATTTATAGGGTAGTAAAAGGTCCTCGGGACGGGTCAAATTTGAGCAAGTGTTATAATATGTGTAACTCTGTACGTACATTGATGTTAGCTTTCTCACGCATCTCTTACAGCTAACACACGAAGTGTTAGAGACGTGACAAGACGGGTCCGTTGAAAGCTGTGGTCCGGCATCCCCCTCAAATCTTCTTATGGGAATGTATTGCTTATTAGAGAGAACGTTCCCGATGGAAAGAAGGTTCTTCCTAGGAGGCAATCGAGCATTTGTTAGTCTTGTAAGGGAATCTGGTGCCCCTGGTGCATAACCATGCCAAGCTTTTGTCTGGAGCCTTTCGAGTTCACACGCTCGTGGTGTCACTTGCCCACAGACTCCGCCCCCTTTATTTTAAATTTGTTTTCGTTTGAGTTTGGTATTTTACCCTTGTTTGTTAATCCATTTAAGTACGGCATGAATGTTTTTACTCCGTCAGAAAAGGACAACCCAGAGACTCCGCCCCCTTTTTTCTTTGTTGAAATGCTAGTTTATTTTGCATTCCCCCTCGTTTGTTAATCCAGTTAAGTTTTGTCGTGAGTTTGTAAAGCGTGACAAAAGGACAGTCGAGGAAAAGTCCTGGTGCGAAGCTTTGTTGCTGGCCCAGTTGGCGTTCTATTCTTCCTCACACGAAAAAGTTCTTGATCTCCCTAACGATCCTTGGTGTCTTCAGCTGTTGATAATGGGCCCCGAGGCTAAGCAAGGGAAGTTCCGTCTGCACCGCCTTTGGCTATGTGTGGGATGCTGTGGAACTCGTTGAACTCGTTGCCAGTAGTTTTTTGGCATTATAGTAAGTTGTGAATGCGGTCAGGAGAGAGAGAAGCTAAAAGTGGCGTTTCCTCAGCCTTTTCAGGCCCATGCGTCGGTGCCCCGGCAACCTTGACAGGCGAAAAGTCCGAGACTTGATTAATGACTTGAAGCATTAAGGTCCCATTGACAAAAAGCGGAAGCCCTACACGGATGACTTGACTGCCAATTGTTTTAGCTTTATATCCCTTTGAAAACAGAGCATTTGTATCTTGATGGCCTCTCGCGCGCAACTTGCCAAAGCTTAATCCCCACCACCAGACAGTCGGGCTCTTTTTTATTTTATCATTTGTGTCTCTTTTCTTAAATACTTTTATTTTATTCTTACTACTCTAAGCTAGGCCTCAACACAAGGGCATAGGTAGGCTTTTTGAGTAAAATGTGGGAACAAAAGTGCGCGAAAGTTTATGTAATTTTGTATTTGTGTGTGTGTGTTTGCATGCCCAAACAATTTGAGTTTTGTGATGATTGCTTTTTGATGTGTTGGCCATCCTGGACTACCGTAATAATTGTTGGAACATCTGTTTGGAATCTTCAATGCGTTGTTAATTAATCACACTCCTAGACCAGCAAACCGTTTCTGTTGACAGGGCAGGAAACGCGCATGAGGCAAGTCTCACTCTTTTTCTTAAAAAAAAATACAGAAAAAATTAGCCACGTGAAAGCTTTTGAAGCCCCTGAAACGCTCTTGCCAACCACTTGGACAGGCCGCCGAGCGTATGCAAAAGAGACTTAGGGAATCTTAGGAAAATGGGGGCTTATTTTCTACACGGTAACATGAATGTATGTTGGGTGGCTTGTCATTTCCTCAAAACATGTGCGCTGATTATTTTCTTATATACAAAGGTCAAAACCAGCTTAGGTAGCAAACACTCGCTTATATAAACGATTCACGTAGAACGCTTGGATACTGTTACCTGAAATAAAAAAAAAGAAGATAATCTTGCCGTGAATGGAAAGTACTTAACCGAGCTAAAGCTGCGGAATTTCAAAGCCAAAACGCCAACAAAAAAGCAATGATTCATTCACTTTCGATGTTCGATTTTTTTTTTAGCAGCGAACATTTTTGCTTGAACTGCCTTCTAGTATTGCTGACTGACCCCAGAGCTTTTAGGAGTCCCTTGTCGCCACGGCGACTTTGTAAAAGTATTTTGGATTATCTTAGAGGGGGATAATGGAGAGAATCGTGATGATCGTTCTCTCCTCGGAGAATTGAATTAGTTCTCGTAGCATAGTTGGTGTCGTGGGGTCCTTGCGTGCACATGGCTAGCATTCGCAATGTACCAACGTTGACGTTCCCGTTCTCCACTGTGGGGTATATAGGAACGTTCACAATTTGGAGGGGGTCAGTATCCCAAAAAACGCCTTCTTATGCGACATTATGGTCACGTAGTTTTCCTCCCCTTGATCTGTGTGTGCTCTACTTGTGTCTTTTTTCACTAAGGGACATTTATAAAAACCAGGATAGATCTATATATCTGTATGATAAAAAAAGATAACCCCTCGTATTACCCGGTTCACTAAATGCTTATAGCCAGGGGTGAATTAATAGCGTTCCTATCCATTTTCCCCATTTTTGTGTGCAAGACGAGAAGGCAAAGGCGCAATAATAACTGGCATCAAATATGACAACTCTCCTGTCAGACAAAAAGGAATCCCGGGGAAGTATGAGCTAAGAAAAGTATTCTTGGCTTGGACGGTTTTGGCAATGCCGAGCCGAAAAGGAAAGCAAGCCAAGATGGTCGCAAAAGAGGCGTTTCTCCCATCCTTGGCATAAGTGAATAGGGAATTAGACAAAGGCACTCGGAAGACAATAGGAACAATGCGCAGGTGCTAAATCCGTCCCTTTGTTATTCAAAGAGAAGAATGGAAGGAAGGGGCTTCGCCCAGTGGTCCTCGGGAAGACGATTGCTCATTGGTTGCATCTTGCGTGAGCAAGCTCGTCGAGGAGCACAAAGAAAAACCGCGGGAGTTGCCCCGTGGAATAAGCAAACGACGTTGTTGGGGGGGGGGGGAAGAAAAGGGACTTCTTGTTCCCTCCCCAAGAATTTTCCCGAAACGCAAGGACTACAATAGCCTGCCAGCTCCTCCTGCCTCTGCTATTGTTCCTGCGCTGACTTGAAAAGAAAGGTTTGTTCTTTGCCAAAAAGCTAAGGCGCCGCCGCCAGTGCCGTCTTTTCTTGCCCGCCCGCTTCACGACCGGCAAAATGTGTGACAGGACGCCCATGACGCCCTCCTTTTCATCGTGACGGACGCCCCACACATATCGACCAACCTGTCTTCTTGTTTATTCCTGGTTCCTACTTCTTTTTTGTGTTTTTTTTTCTAGAAAGGTTATGCGTTTAAACAATTTCCTCTGTACACAAAAGGTGCTACATAATTACATGAAAGGTGGTATACTATAGAGACAATATAATACAGCTTAAGCGGGGCGGAACATCCCGCCAAATCGTAATTTTCTATGAATCTTTCGTTCCTGGCTGCGCATTTAGGAAGTCACGATTAATCCGCCCGATACGAAGAAGCTGCAATCTCACCCGTGTTTCCGAAGTGTCGGCGGAAAAAACTAGCTTGACCTAGATCATTCTGGATTCCCTTGACACATTGTAGTTCCTAATTAAGTGGGATTGAAAGTTGTAAGGACCTTATCCTTTTAACGCTAAAGTTGAGGCGCTAGACAGCCCCATTTTGAGGCGTTTTACCTCAGTTGTACTATAGAAAAGCTTTTCTGATTCCAAGATGGGTCTTTCAGATAAGCCACCGTGATTAAGGAGGTTAGGCTTAGTTTAGCTTATATAAAATAGTTTAGCGTATTGTGTATTACGTTTAGTTTTAATTGGCGTTAAATGCGTTTTTGAAGAAGTGATTGTTAAATCTGTTTCATTAATATTATGTTTAGCTTATTATATGTAAAATTGGAGTGTGGGTAAACGTGTACGTTGTCGTCATTCATGAGATGAAGCACTTTTTGAGCGGTCAAAAATTCCTTGAGATTCTAATCATTCTTGTGGAAGTTATGGTAACGAAATTCAGCTAGGTTGGTTCGTATTGCGTAGTGAGGTTGACCTTGGCCAGGTAAAGAAAGGTGTGAAGGTGTTGGATGTCACTTGCGTGCCGAGTTTTAGTAGCGCGCTATATGTGGAGATTATGGTAGTAAGGGGCAACGACGGCGTAGATCGCGCGTACTGTGTAGGCTACATGATCGTGTCCCACACAGCGTATAGCTTTTCTGTACGACCCCAACCAGCGTCAGCCAAAAGGAAAGGGATGGCGGCGGCTGAAAGAAGCCAGCCAAAGGCAGAGTAACAGCTTCAGCTCCCGCAACCCGGGGCCAACAGCTCTCATTCAGTTGCCAGGTCTCCTGCACTCAGCGTCGTTGCACTAGTTCAGACACGTCTCTCCGCAACAAGAAGTATGGGATATTGGCAGCATGGCCTTTAAACGTAGTAACCCGGAACAGTGGCTTCATTAGCATTTATGGTGTCTAACTAGCAGCATCCCAGAGATCTCGCACAACAGCTTTAATTTTTCCTTTTACACAAAAAAAGAAAGGAACAGAAAAACTGGCCTACACCCCCAAAGTCGTCGGCAGAGGACGATTTTTGTCTATCAAAGCACGTGTGCATTTACTAACTGTTCCCCAAACTCACGTTGTCGGTGCTTGAAACGCATAAAAACAAAACATTTCGTGGTTCGCTCAAAAACCAACCTACCGGTTCCTCAAAGTGGTTCACAGTATTGAAGAAGTGTGCGAATTGTATTTTCAGTGTGCCAAATAAGTTCCACCCTTGTCTCTTGTGTACAAAAGGTGCCTCCTTACATTCATACATTCTTAAAAGCTGCTGGTGACGTCACACATTAGCATGCCTGTGTAATCGGGAAGCGCCAATATACTTCCTGCATATTAAAAGATAGGCTGGGATTTAGAGAGGTTGACATTTGCACTTGACAAGTTTTCCACCTGCAAAGCTTAGGACGGCTTGTGGCCGAACTTTGGGAGCCTCATTCGGGGAAAGCGTAGAATTTTTGACGTTCAAAAATTACAAAAGAGGTGGGGGATAGGACAGAAACGTGGTGGGCCCCATTAGCAACGTTTGATCCCCAAGAACAATAGCTTTGATGTGCAAGAACAATAGCTGATTTGAAGAAACACTTGTACTGTATATTAAGCGCACGAGTGGGTTAGTTGAGTCACCTGGAAATTGGCGCGAATAAAAAAAGGCAGAAAAACTACCGTTTTTGTGCTCATTCGCTTTAGTGGGAATTATATCGCGTATCGAAAATCGACAGAAAATTGGCTGGGTTGCCCAGGTAAGTGAATTCAGACTTGTGTAACTTAACCTCATGAATGTTAAATGCTGTAATTGCGGTGTGAAACAGACTAGGCCGTGATTCGAAAACCGACACCTTTTATATTAGTTCCAATGCGTTTCTGTGCGTCTCAGAGCGCGAAAGAAGAAAAACAAAGTCCAAAGAGATTGAAGAGAGTAACACACGTTTTAATTTAGTAGTTTTTTTGTAACGATGGAGAAGAAAGGAATTCTTAATTTGACTGTGTTCGAAGATAATGTAGTTTTTTCGCTGTGAGAGAATTAAAAAAAGTAACGTTTCAACACGTGTCTCTTCCGGTTCAGTTGATAAGATTATTGCTACCTTCCAAAGGATTTACAACGTAATAAACTGTACAAGTTGAGTGGGCTAACTATTTCCTACTTGGTGTTGGTAGCGTTTGCGTAGCAGCAGCTTAGGGAAATTTTGCTAAGTATTACTGTCAACAGTTCCTCGTAATACTCTTATTAAAGAAGTATTGCGAAAGTATTTACTCGTACCAGATAAACCACAAGCAACCTGACATACGGATATGGCTTTATAGTAAAGTAGAGATATCGAAAGATGAGGGTGGGAGTGGATACAATTGTTCCGATCCATCATCATCATTGTCTTGCACATTGTTGGGGTTATAAAAGAGCCCATAACTGCCATGAAGCATTAACTGTAAATCCCTCATAGAGTTTTCAGAGGGTGGGAGGGGGGGGACTATTCGAGATGTCACAGGGGGTGGGGGGTGGGCTGCGTTATAAAGTTGCATATGAACTTGTATTAGCCGTAACCAATATCAGAAACAGTGTTACGACTTTGTGGGGTGTCTTTCTTTTTTTCTTATTCACCCTAGCCCGGCGGCTTTTTTTTTTTAGGTTTGGCGGGACTTGTATACAGTTGCAATGGTTAACATTTTCATTCACCCTCTTAGATTGCCAAGGCTTGCAAGCCTCTCACTCTCTTTTATTCTTTTCCGATTCCTCTTCTCGGATTTTCTGTATTAATAATCCGGGGTTCGCTCCCGGTGGATGACAAGTGGTCATACAAGTGGATGTACCAGCCTTGACAATGGGTTTCTGATCCATAATGGATCTTCTTGGGGGCTATCGCTATATAGTCGGATTTCAGTGCTGGGCCCACCCTTGTCGTCATTAGCGTTATGTGTCCGATAGATAGAGAAAAGCTTGGCCGCTACGCATCGTTGCACTCGTAAAGCGGGGTAACAAATAGAGGACAAGTTATTGATGAACCCAACTGTTCTTATCCCCCCATATCAAACTTTTCCACTCCTTTGAATGTCCCCACAACACAAATCCGCCATCTTTCCCTAAACGAAGGATATTTTTCTAACTATTCTTTTTTTCAACATTTTTCGCTTAAAAGTTGAGTTGTAGAGGCTCTTAATTGGAAATTCTTCACATGGGTTCAAAGGGGTAATGTCATTTTCAGGGGGAGGCTTGTGTTTACGGACAAGCATTGGCATTTGGAATGGTTGGGGGTCCTGTCATCACCTGGAAAGCTTTGATACGGGACAGGACAAGTGCTCTTAGTGGAAGTTTATGAGCAGTGTATGAGACTTTTTAGGGATTTTTTTATTTTCGTTTTGGTTTGGGCTCACTGCAGGGTTTTTCTGGGGTAGTGAATATTAAGCCTTTTTTTAATTGAGGTAGCTCACAGACAGACAAGAATGGGTTTCAGTAGGTGTAAGAAGAAGCGATGGGCCGTCTCGGTGGTTGTCATCCAAAGCTGTTAGGTTCCTCATATGCGGGACATTATGTGGCCGCCGAGACGGGGCAAAGTCAACAAGATAGCTATTTTCAGCCCTTGGCCCTCTCGTCAAAAATCTTTCCACTCACACACTCCAACATCGAGTGCTTTCTCTGCGCGTACATATTACGGAACCAGGTCCACTTTTGGCATGGCCAACCCCCCCTTTCCACCCTGCCCCGCTTTTCAGCCGTTTTATGTTAAGTAATAGTCTTTAATAGGTAGGCTAACACCTACCATCACGTCATTTCCCTTTGGGTCCATCTAAGTCTGTCAGCTGCAGACTTATTAGGGAAACTCTATTTGGGACGCGGGTGTGTGTTATATTTGGGAGCCTAATAATTCCTCGCCAAAATACGATCAGTCTGGGGCCATTGAAAACCTTTCAATAAGATTCCAAATAGCTGTGTTATGAAAATAAGACGGTGAAAAGTGATGAAGTGACCATGGAATATTGGGAAATAGACAGAATATGCAAAGATAAGGGGGGAGAGAGAGATTGTTTTGGGGTTGAAAGTTCGTGGATCATTCGTTTCCCTATTTTTTTCATTTTTCTTTCAGATCCCTTTTGCTCTTATATCATTCAAATCGGGACATCATTGCTATTATGCATGCGCCCGAGCTTTCACAAAAGTTAGGGTCCTTTTTTTCTAAAGTCCCTTGTGCCTTTTGCTGCAACATAATTCTTTTTCCTTTCTTGCTTATGCTCTTGATTTTGATTTTCTTCCGTTATGGTCCCAAAAAATGCTGATTTGGAGTTTGACTGAAAAAAGGGGGTGCAATGAAAATCCAGCGGGAAAGGCAAAAAGGATGTCTTGCATGGACCGTTCCACTTTTCAGCTTTCCCTAAATTCATGACCAACTCGCCTTGCCAAATTCCTCCTGACCGCATGACATGGCGTCTCATAAATCCGGGGTAAAATCACCCTCACTATGCTCTCAATATTTTTTTCCTTGTGTCCCCCTATGATTACATATGCAGAATGAAAGTATAAACCATGTATAATTCGGTACCCCTTCAACTCTTGCTGCTTTTTTGTCCCAATCCATAGAAAAATAGTGAACGCGAGACATCCTTTCATTCTTTTCTATAGCAAACCCCGGGCTCAAATTTATAGGATTTTGTTTTATGGACGAGAGTCTTTGGCAATAGCCACTTTTCGTTTCCTCGCTGGGAAACTGGGGCTGTCGCGGAGGTCCTTGGCCAATGGTATCTATAACAATAACACTAAAAAGTATCCTGTGATCCAAAAAGCTTTTCGGCCTCTTGCCTCTCGCTTTTCCCCTACACACGACGACTGAGTTCCATACACGCTACCAAATCTTCCGGTAATGCTAGCAAGGGGCGGAACTGAGATGACCACTGAAGACCAGCACTTATGACACTTGTGATCCGTTGGCTATCGCGAGCCGCCTGTACGGAGGCAAGAGAGGGGAAAACTGCCCGGAAGTTAGCAGTAATAACTAACCACCACCCCAAGAAAAAGTCCCCGTAACAACTGAGCAGCGGTTGCTTGAAGAAGAATTCGACTGGAAATTGTTGCTCAATGGAGCGTTTGGCCATATAGCCGCATAGCCGCTGTTTTTACCCTACGTGAGAAGTCGGCAGTCTTAAAAAAAGTATTTTGAAGTGCTATCAATGCCACAAACTGTCAGTAGCTGATCTTTCGAAGCTAGTTAGCACGTTGTTCAGTTAGCAAGTCTATCCAAATTAGCGCTGGTAAAATTCGAGAGGCTTGTGGAGACTTATAGGTAGACATTTCCCCCCATCTGGGTTTGTAGGTTTGAGTGGCCCCCAGGAAAAATTCGCCTTCTCTATCGTGTACCGTCTCTCAACTCTTGTGTCTTCGCTCTAAACGGGCATTTAGCATGGCAAAGGCGGTTAGCATGGGAAATTCAGATGCAAGTTTTGTGTTCAAGCCTAACCCTTTGTTAAACTTTTTTGTTAAACTCTCTGACATTACAGTGTGCACACCAATAGCTACTATACAAAAGCATAGCTGTCCTCCAATTCGCAATAATTATAGCGTGCAGATAAGTTCTAAGCAATGGAGCTTCGTTTGCCACTAGAAGAAATTAGCAGACTAAAAATAATTGTTTAGATACTGCACATCGAAATGCATGAAGGAAATTTAGGGCACAACTTGCATCTCATTGAAGAAAGTGAGTTCTCGAGAAATCTTCCGAATTTTGATGACTTAACTTGCTAATCGACTATACCAATGGCAAGATGCACACAAGGGGCCTTATTACCAAGAGACGAAGGCTGTGATGGCGCCGTGTTCATTGATGCAATCCATATAACGCCAGTGGTAAAATCCTTCACAGCTCAAATTGCAATCAAATGCAGAGGTTAATCGCACTGATTTTTTCTTTGCAAATCGAGTTCCAGTTCCGCCTTGAAACGGATCCAGCTTGCAGATGGTCTTTTATGCCATAGCAAGAAAACTTTTTTTCACAACAAGTCTGAGCTTTATGACAGTTCTGTGTTCTGAGTTAGCTTTATGTATTTTACCATCTTTTGTTGGGAGCATTTTGCAGCTCGGCATAGAGACAGCGTTCGGGAAGGAGAAGAAGAAGAAACCCCTGAGAAACCGACAAACAAAAAGTTGCTAATGATGAATGCAGACGTTGCCCTTGTTACTTTTCCAAGGCAAAATGCTACCCTTGTTTATTCTAGTGAAGGCGTTCCAGCCGCTTCGTGTCAAAAGCACAGCAGAATGTGCAGTGCGGTGCAGGGAGTCCTATCTAACAGGATCCAAAACACAATTCCTCGCCACCATTTTAAATCCCCCTCCTGTTTGTAAATTAGTTTCATCAGTAGCACTTGAAGAGTTCTCTTCCCTCGAAAAAAACATGGATTTCAGGCATTTCTACGCATATTCCGTACGTTTTCTGTTCTCCAGTTGAGTCCCACAACAAATCAGTGGATTGGATTGTTTTCCCCGACGCTTGAAGTGGGAAAACTGTATTATTACCAAATAAGAAAGCAAAAGGACCTTAAGATTTTGTTTGGATAGTTTCGCTCGGTGACATGACGGGTTCATAACGAGCTTACCATACGTAGCACACACACACATACACACACAAAGAAAGGGAAGCGAAAAAAATCTTGAAGGTCTTTGGGGTGGGTGATGGGGAATGAGTACTTTTGTTTTCTGCACCTCACAAGGAGCAAGCAACTAACCCAGCAAAAGGTCTGACGATGAAGGTGTCAGCAGGAGCCCAAGCGGCTTGGACGTTGTTGACAGGTCTACAGATTTTCTCGCTAGCAAGCCAACAAGCAATACAGCAAAAGGAAACAAGCTCCCCAATCTTGGGGCGTTCTATTCTAGCTCGGTAGGCTTTTGCTGTTTGCTATGTGTATTACAGGGGAACAATGAAAGTCTATAGCCCTGAAAATAATAATGGCTGGACTTTTGAACAGGGGACAGAAAGAAAAAGAAAAAGCAATTGGTTACTTTCTTCGACAGAAATGAAGAAAGTTTTTAGCCCTTTGCCTACTGGTACAAGGGGGAGGGGGTCTCTCACTTCCCCCTTTCACCGCACTGTATTGAAAGTGGCGTACAAAACCTGTCAAAACAGACTGTTTCCCTGCTGCTGCCTGCAATAACACTAAGGTCCTGTCTAAAGGGTGACTAGTCATTAGCTTGTTGAGCTGCTTTTGTATTGGCTTTTCGCTGCAGCAATGGCCAGTCTAATGAGTGCTACAGCTTATAAGAGTTACAATGTAACTTGGCCCCCCAGAAATCTGCACTTTGTGTGCCCCTGGCAAACGCTTTTTTAAGCCGACCTTACGGAATTACATTTAAATGTTGCACACATTGGTCGTTAGGGGGACTGAAACCAGTTGTTGGGTTCCGTTAATCGGAAGCAGAGCTTCTTGTTTGTGTAGGTTTTAACGTAAATTGTTAGCGGATATTTCATTGACGATTTTTAAGTTTCCAAGCGAGGGGCCCCCTCTTTGGGTTTGGGTGACTTTAGTAGTCTAAATGGTTAGGTTTAGATTGCGTTAATGGGCTGTGGATTGGTTGCGTATGTGTTGCGTTGGCGTCTTTTTGTATAGAAAAGGGGGCGACTTTGCAAGTTTTAAGTTGGTTCTCCGCGGGAGCTTGGCAGCAACAAAACCATGGCACTACTGCTGCTGGCTGGTGGTTTTCGTCAAGCGTTTGTGTAACAGGGATTTTGGACCACTTTTAGTATTTGTATAACGCCCCCAGCACTCCTAATTGTAGTCTTAAAGTTCTGTTTTGCCCATGAATGCTTCCGATTCAAAGCTTACACAAGTATATTCCAGCTGGCCAGTCAATCCTGAGTTTATTTGTACGTAGTTCCCTCAAGTTTACGCCATACCCCCCCATCCCCCTTTGAAACTACCAAAAAGACCTTTACCAGCTTTTCTTTTCCTTCCATTTTTCCCGCGTTCTTTTTTTCTCAATCTACTGTAGCGAAATGTGATGTATTTATGGCATAAGATAAGGGGCAAACAAGGACTTAATTCCGGGACTGTCAAGACTTGTATACGCAAACCATTTTTCAGCGATAACGAGGGTCAACTAAACCTATTCAACATTTCCGGTGTTTAATTAATCGTCAAGAGCATACGTAACCGCAAGTGCGTCTGTATGTGTGTGGCGTTATCTATTTTCGTTTTTCTTGCTTGTTTGACTGGGTGGTATATACAAGAACAATTTTACAGGACGTCACGGAAGATTTTTTTGTAGAGGAAAACTTTTCGCTTTAATAACGGCTTTTGTCTTCTTTCTCGTAGGAGATTATGTCTTCCAAGAGGAAATCTCCAGCCAACAAGATCCAAGACTTTCTCGACAATACTACATCCATGGCTGCTGGCAATCCGTATGGAATGCATTTTCCGGGGAATCCTTTCTTGTTGCCAGATTTTGGGTTGAATGCCGCGGCCGTTGCAGCCAACCAAGGACACTTTTATCCTGGCCCTGCCAGCAGTTATTATTCTGCCTTGGCTGCTTCAGCATCATCGTCGGCTATTGCTGCTGCCGCTGCCTCGTGCAATGCTATAGAAAGGCTGCAGCGCAGTAATGCGCCTGCCACCGACAATAGCACCAATTATGGCCATGTTGGCTTTCAAGGCGAGTCGCCTACTCCCAGGAGAGGAGCTTACCCGTTTTTGGATGGAGATGAAAACGAAGAACAACGACAACGCCAGCAACTTCTCCTTGGATCGTGTTCCTCAGCGTCTTCAGCTTCCAAGCGCAAAAAACTACAGCATGCCGCGAGCCCATCCAATTCGAATGGCTTGATAAAGAAAGAGCCTCATGAATACCAACGACAGCATTCGCTGGGATCCGCTACTGCGGAGCACGGACAGGGACAGGGCGGTGAGGCCGCCGAGAGGAGCAGCGACGAAGAATCGTCGTCGACGACGGCCGTATCCCCAGAGCTGACCAGTCCTTTGCCCAATCAGAGCAAGATCTCCAAAAAATCCATGGACGATGTTCTCAAACGCTTAGCTTCCAAGATGACCCATAGTACATTACGCGACGAGTTTGGCAGCCAGACTGGTAGCAAAGCCGAAAAGTAAGGGTATTTCCTCCCCCCCCAAAAAAAAATAAATAAATAAAAAAAAGTGAAAATGGCACAAATTGTAATACGGTATATTTATTGTTATTTTATTTATTATCATTTCTAGCAATAGCGTGTCCAACAACTTCCCCGGAGCTCAAGCAGAAGTGTCCAGCCTCACTCTGCAGTCTTTGGCGGGCGACTCTTTAAGCGAGAAAGAACGCAAGTTATCGGAACGTATCGTGGAAATGCAGCAAATTCGAGAGCAGCTTGTGCACCAGCTCAAAGAGAGCAGGAATAAGGTAAGGTGCCACAACTTGAACTTAAACTTGGTTAGTTTGGAGCCTTGCTGCGCTCTTTCAATGGTGTTGTCATCCCTCTCCTTCTCGTGTACAAGGATTTCAATGCGCCGAGCTCTCCCGTTATACAGGCATGAGCTGTTATCACTGTTCGGACTCGGAAGCATCTATAGTTTTGAGGGCAGAATTATAGTCCTACTCTTGCATAAGTCCGCACAGAGTTATATCGCATGCTTTTCTACATATAGAAAGTTGGAGAATAGGAACGGAAAGTAGGGGGGGGGAGTTTCCCCAGTCCAAGTTTCTCTTCATCATCGTGTCGCTTTTGTGGGTTGCCTCAGCTTTAATTAGGCAGTCCGCTTGTTACAAAAGCATCCTGTGCATTATCCTGGCAGCGATACTTGTCTTATCAGAAACAACCCATGCACCATGCACCCCCTTCCTTTTCCATTTCAACTTCCTTTTGTGTTTGTCTCACGAGTAATATAGGTCTCTCTCCTCTCTCTCTCTGCTCATGCTCATTTTTAAACTTATTTGGACTCGCAATGCTTTTTTATGCTTGAGAGAAAGAGATTCCTGTGGCTTTTCCCCAGCTTTAGAGTAATTCACCAGGAAAGTCCCTCCCAACTTTCCGCCCACACGGGAATTTGTGCCTAACAAGTTCAAGTTAGCTCTGCCGCATGGTTGGATTTTTTCCCTTCTTCTCGTTTTTCTTTTTGTTCTATGCAAGGGAGGTTATTTGATGGGAATCAAGTGGCCGGAGAGTTAGGAAACTTCAAAGTCTGGTTTGCTCCTCGATTTTGCACGCTCCAAACCACATACCTTTGTGGTCTTCTTTATGTCCAGCTAATTAACAGAACACAGCTCAGGGGCATGATGCTATTAGTTAATGTGGACTTATTGGGTTTAAAAGCGACAAGCATCTGCCATGGATGGTTGGGAAATAAGAGCTGCCAAATTTACAGTAGAATAGGCTCTTGTCTTTGACTTTGATGCGGCGCGGACCCTACAAACCCAAGTAGAAAAGCTTGATAGGCGAGTTTATGCGGTCGTGCATTTCTACTTCTCAGAATTGAGACACTCATACACAAGACTAATTAGCGCTTTCAGGCTATGCACTAGCAGGGGTTAAAGATATTAGAGCCCCGAAACTTACTCCGATAGCTTGAAACCCCAGCTGAGGAATATGTAGTAGCGCTGTATAACAGGAGCCAAAAGGCTGCAAAACTTTCAAGAATTTTAGGCCGAAAAGGGCAAAACAAACCTGGAATGATCAGTTTCGATTCGAGCCTGTCCCATCCAGCACATAAAAATATTAATCTAATACTTGTTTGCCGTTTGTTTTATACACCCCGTGTGTAACACCTTTTAAAGGTAAATAAATAAATTCAAGTAAAACAAGTGAAATAAATTTTTATATTTTTTTTTCAGAATTCAACATTTCAGAATTTGAAATTCGGGAATAATATTTTTGAATTTGAAATTCTAGAATAATTCCGTAATCCTTCGGTTCTACTTGCGAAATTCAAGCTTTTCTGGTAGAAAATGAACTTGGCATTCTGTTTTTTAAGAGTAGATGGCGATAGTTCCGATGAGGAATTGCTTTCGTTATCATTTAGTACAATTCTGGTAATTTTGTTGCGTCAGATTCCCCGTCGAAAAGCTCATCCCGACGCTCTCGCGCCGGCTTGTGTTGTATTATGTGTGGGCGGAGCAGTTGAGGCTTGAAAATTAGTGTTTTATTAGACAGCCATGGCTGAAGGCGCAAGAGACTAAGGCGAGAAAGGTAGCGATGAATCTCAAGTGTTCCAGTTATGCTAAATTGGACGCTGTAAGATAAACAACAAAAGCAACAGGAGAAAGAAAAAAACGTGGTGGCAAGATAAGAGACACCAGAAGGCGGAGCTGCTGCAGCACACGACAGACGTAAATGAATCTGCGGGCGTCTCGACATCCATCCACAGGCAGGGCGCATCGGCATGAGATGCTTTTTAAGCCCCTTTTCTTCCTGGCTGCATATTAAAGTTCCTGTTATAAGTCATAAGCTTTGCCAGCTATTCTTTTCACTCTGCAGCTATTATTTTGCGTTTTTAATTTGGGCCGTCCGCAGAGTAATGGTTGGAATTTGGGTCCCTTTAAAGCTTCCCAGTGTTGCTTGCCAAAGCTTGCGGAAGAGAATAGTGTGCCCGAGCGTCTTTTTAGTGGCGAGAGCGACAGCAGCCATCATCATAAAACTTTTGTCGAAGAACTTTTTTGGGCGTTTTGCGAGTATGTGTGCGTGTGCGTTAGCAAGCCGTACGGTGGGATACAGCACCATTCAGCAATGCTTGGGAAAAGGGATCTTGAACCATTATTGCTGTCAAGGCTTTTTGATAATTAACTTTACAGGCTGAGGAGGAAAAGTTTCAGAAAAAATGCCTTTTTTTTCGACACTAGGCCAGTTTTTCATGTCTGGATAATGGGTGTCATTTTTTATGACATGGAACCGAGGGAAGTCAGTAGAGCAGAGCTAAGCCCTAAGTGCTGCAACATTCTTGTGATGAAGAGCTTAGTTAATTTTTTGGCACAGGTGTTAAGGAACAAGGTCGACAAGGTTAGAGTTAAATTCGTGTTTCATTAAGCGACTTCCCGAGCTCGAAAAGGCTCGAAAAAGTCACCGAGTCTTGAAAAAATAAAATTAAAAAAGACTTGAGAGCACAGCTGCCTCTGCCTGGTGCCTTGTGTGCGGTGTGACTTCATTTGCTATATGGTCTTAGTGTGTGCCACGGCGCAAAGAAAGCCATTTATCATAACTGTGTATTAGCCCAGAAAGCAAAAGAATTGCGCTGGATCTGACCCCGTTCGTTTGGGGTTGTTTAAGGATGCTGCGAGTTCAAGGTGGGGAGAGATGCGAAGCTAATTGGACGCTGTTGACATGTTCAATGTGAACTTGTGTCATGACACATGGTTAGACTCCCAGAGCGGACTCCTAGAGAGAAAACACGGGTTAAGCGCCAAGTGCCCGCCTATAGATGCGATAAAAACTCGCTTTCTTGCTTATCCAGGCCGTTATAAAAAAAACAAAAAAAAAATAGAAAGACTTTGATTTGCGGTTCACTCGGACGTTTGGGCTGTGCTTGCTTTGCCTATATGTCAAATTGTAGGGAAAAAAATTCAGAACGCATAAGATTTAGTCAGCCCTGGCTCGGTCGCTTAGCTTGCCTATGCATCACGAGATCACGTACTACGAATGGGCGTGTAATGACCGGCTGTGAGAGCTGTACATTGCGAGCATCAAGAATGTGGCTGAGGTTGAACTTGCATGATAACCTTGTTGCAGCCGCTCTCTAATACCGTGAAATTTATAGAGAGTGTAATTCGTAGCAAGTAATAGCCTAGATTCTTGAACGTTCCAGGGTCATGGGTTGGTCCACAGCCAAATTAAGCTCTGATAGCGGCTGAAAAGCGGGAAAGGGGGGAGTTGCACATAAGAGCATTGCGGGAGTTTGAAGATTGCAGAAAGAAAACGAAATGGCGGCAGTTAGTTCAGGTTTGGTGAGCAGGATAATTCGAGGTGACAGGTGAGAAGATTCATCAGAAGCGAGTCAAGGGAAAAGAGACGCTCGTTAAAATGAAGTTTTTATTGACAAGTCATTGGGCATCGAAGTTAGCTCTTGATCATGGGGTGTCATAGACAAGCCAGTGTCGGGACGAACTGACAACACCTTGGTCATTAATCTGAAAAGTTTTAAAAGGATGGAAAGCACTGCGCTACAGGGCTACTGGTCTTGAGCGAGTTTTCCTATTGGGAGCATTAAGAAAAAAGAAAGAAAAAAACTACGTGAAACCGCCTTTCATATCCCACTCGTGTTTCTACAAATGACTTTTGGCCCGTATCCCGCGAGCAGTATGGCTCCTAGTTACTTCAGCCTTGTGTGTGTTTTTATGAACTGAATGGGAGCCAGGCGGGACTAATCACCACGTCCTATTGGGCGAGGTTGGCCGCGTCTTACCGGACAGTCACAACAACAACAAAAAGTTCGTTGTTAAATGACGTGTACTATGCATTTTCTTCTGTACTCTTATTCGATTCTTTTGAAGCGATAGAAAGCTATTTTGGGGGGACAAAATGCATTGGAAAGTAAATATTCACCTTTTGTTAGAAAAATTCATAATTTTTTGGTAAAAAGCTGCAGCGTTGCGGAAATCTCTCAAAGTATGAACAGACGGAATCAATGCCTCATTACTGGCAAACAGTCGGAGCCGTAAGTGGATGGGTTGCAGAAGCTGTTTTAAAATCTTGTGGGGGGATATGAAACGTGTCGTCTTGCATTTCCTGTCATAATTTTGGTTAAAGCTTTTTGGCGTTTGCCGGTCCTTGAACGTTTTTGTGTTGGGGTACTACTGTATGCCTATCTATATATAATGCATTGCATACTTTTACCGGGGGCCTACGCACGTGGAGACTCGTACGTCAATAGAGATAGACACAAACACGTGAAGGAAAAGGGCCAGTTTTGACAAGAGCGCTCGCAAAAGTATGGAACATTCTTGGAAAAGCGCCTTAAGAAAATGAAAAAAGGAAGCTTGTAACAGCGGTTAAAAGAGCATAACTGTTTTAAACGGTCCCGGGGTTTATATGGATTTGGTGTCAATGGGTTTTTGAGGAAGAGTTCCCCAACAAGCTGACAGCTGCTACATAGTGTTATGGGTGCTGGTTACATATAGCGTATAACACTTGGGCGCTGTTTTCCCCACCGCCTTAGCGACCTCTTGATCTCGGCCATCCTCCGCAAGTGGTGAGAGGAAGCTAGGCGTCGTTCACCATCTCTTTTTCTTTTTTTACCCTCCAAACCGAAATTGTTATGCGCATATAGCTTCTGATGGTTTATGGTATACCCAAAGCGCGGCACGAAAAAAAAGGAACGGGACAGAAAGGGGTAGTTTTCTCTTGATCCTTTCCGGAAGCAGATTCCCCCGCTATTTAGTATCGGGAGCTTTCAGCAAATGACACAACTGCCGGTGTCTTGTGAATAACAGCGTATGCGTTTAAACCCTCCAGAATCGGTGTATTATATCCTTAAAAACGGTTCCGGCGTCTGAGCTTTGTAGGGAAAAAGCGCAACATTTTTGAAGGGAGGTTTGGCATTTGAAAGTTTCATGTCTCAAAGCCGCAAAAAGTGATAAAACGTTTCCTGAATAGGACTTTGGAGAATTTTGTGATGCCACCATGTAAAAGCGGTAGCTCACGTTTCGCCTTTATTTCTTTGTGGCTCGAGATACACGCGCACACACGCTGCAATGTGTGCCATGCAAGATATATACTTTGCAGTGATTTCCTGCTCTTAAAGCCCCAACATGTTTAGATCAACTATTCTATTCCCCTTCGGAGTATTGAAACGCAACGAAAAACGGAGGTTTGGTGGCGCTTTTTGTGCCATTTCGGAACTTGTAATCGTCAACAGTAGAGTATAGGCTACATGTTTCCCTCGAGTGGTCACTCCATTTGACGCACAGTACAGTTTACCTAAATTGTACTTGGTCTCAATTCAACTATTTTCTCGTTCATGAATGAAGGTATTGAAAGTATTGAAACGAAGAATAAGTATTGAAACGAAGTTGCTACTGCCAAATGATGACGGTTAGGAATCCGGCCGTTCTTTTTAAAGCTGAAAATTAGGTTTAATCAGTTAGACAGGCAATTTCTGCCTTGGCTTGTGCGGATTCATGTTGTGAGTATATAATGTGAGAAAGTAAGCAATCGGAGCTTGAATGGCTCTCAAAGGTCATTTGGGCATTCCATGCCTTGTCTGGCGGCTCTAGTCAAGTTTTCCCGATTACCGTGGAAGCCTTTTCAAGCATTGGGGAGAGAAGTGCAGCTTGTCAGAAATTCATATTCCAGGAATGTTTTGCCTTCATCTGTGCGTCTCGTGTGTGTCTGTGTGATGCTCTGCCCGCATATAGTATCGAGGTACGGTTACTCTTCACACAAGGCATATGTTATGGGCGGTAACAACGTGACTGATTCATTAACAAACGCTTGACTTTTGCTGGTGGGGAGCTCTTTGTGTGTCTCAAACCTTGTTGCTATAATTTCTCGAACTGGCTCCAGTTAGGTCCGCGAACGGGTTCGAAAAACAGCGAGGCTTCATCATCCGTCTGTCATCGCTACCTTCATTGAGGAAGCGAGGCGAACGGTTAGGAGAGAATGCTCGTCCGTGTCTTCGGAGATTCATAAATCCTAACCGAGCCAAAACGCATATACGTTCTTCTCTGCTCTTGTTTTCTTCGCTCTCCGTTATTGTTCTCTCCGTCTATTGGACTTCTATTTCAAGCACAAGGACCTCTTGTCATGTGTGGATGCCCGTGTGTGAGAGCGACGTTTCACACTGTCAAAGCATCTCATATCTCACGGACGAAGTCAAAACGTCTCTTCATTGTATCCCTGCCTTATTTCTCAGAACCCGAATAGGCGTACTATACGTAGGATACTTCAAAAAGTCTGTAAACGAAAAGAAACAAAAACATAAAGGAAAAGTCCAAGCAATGGAAAAGGAAAAGTCAGATAACGCACGAATGTCATTGGTTAAAGTGGTAAACACAGGTGGGTAATTAACAGTAATGCTAGCAAGCAGTTATGAAACTAATTTTAGTGGCTCATGACTTTGGGTAGGAAACGTCATGGATTTATGCCGAGTATCCGTATAACGAAGGTAGACAGGCTATTAAAATTTCATGAGTAATCCAGGCAAAAGGGTTGCTCTACTTTTCGTCTCCAACTAACGCTTTGCTGCTTGGAGCTTTGCCTTTGCCCGTTACGGAATTACAGTGCCTGGCTTTCGTTTTAGTTGCACTATCTACATAATGCATTTAGGCAGGCGAGTAGGTACTCATCTTCTCAGGGCGTAAATCATAGCTGTGGCCGTTAACCCAAGTTCGAGGCTTGGTGACAACTTGTTGCTTGAGTAAAGGAGCTTTTATAATAAGCGCCAAAGATCTTTCAAAACCATTGGAAACGAAATAAAACAGACGCTTAAAAAAATATAAGAAAAATAAAGCAGGAACGGAAATAGGTGTTTAGGTTTTTCTTGAGGTTAAAAGGGTTGTTTTGAAAAAAATTCCCGAAAGAAAAAAGCACAGCTTCTAATAATTTACCACCCTGGCACCGGAACGAAATGGCAAAGGGCGAGCATACATACGCACCCAGAGCTGTAGTAAGTTTTCGGCTTGCGTTTCATTTCTTTTACGGGGTGTGGCGTCTTAATTCTTGTCTGTTTTTATATGTGTATGTATGTATGTGTATATATGTGTGTGTGTGAGAGACAGAGACGTTTTCCAGTCTGCCCGGGGTAAATGTAGAACAGTGTTGTCAAAGAAAAATGACAGGCCACGTGCCCTTCCAAGTTCCCCTTGCCGTATTTTATGAGTCTAGTGTTTTCCAGCCCTCAGCGTACATAACCTTGCTATATATGATGTGCGGGAATGCGAGGAAAAGCCGTCTGCTTTGGCCTTTTTCAGCGAAAAACTTTTCACTACCACGCCCTATTCACTGCTGTTTCTGATTTTTAAGACGTTGGGGAACAGTTGATTGCCAGATTTAGAAGCCAAGCCAACAATTCCCAAAGACAAGACAAGTATTTGAACATCACGCAAAAATTGACAAGTGCTGTTTTGAGAGCTGGGTTAGCCAACAGAAAAATCGTACCAGACGGAGGTAAATAGCAGTTGTGCCGCTTGACCTTTGGGTGACGAGCGACGAGCGGATCGACCGGTAACTTACCACTTCCTGTTGCCAATTTGACGGTCTTTTTGGAGCGCCCCGAATCCTTTTGGGTGCTAGAGCATGTGGAGGGGTTGTTTTGGAAGGAAAAAAGATACCATAAGCATTATGTATCTTGTGTGGGTTGGGGAGTTCAAGACAGAAGAGAACTCCAATGAGGGGGTTCATGCAGCAGACGTGCATTGCTTCGGCTGGCGAAGATGATGGATTGGCATTTCTCTTATCGTTATCGTTAGAAGACGTTGGCTTCGATTTTCTGCATCGTAAAACGCGAGGCATGGCCACAAACCGCACAGCACCAACTAGAGCAGATTCCTTCGTTAGGGTTAGAGGGGTGGGGCATTTTTTTTCTAAACGGAAATTAGTCAAAGGTATAGATTTAGTCGGGTGAATTCTGCTGGAGCTTTCAAACTTTTTTTTTTCCTTTTTTGGCTCGTTTGTGTTGGCCCTTCAGTAAGCCAGAAAACTAAGCATTTATGTATCTGTTTTGGATTGACATAGACGGGGTCAGCATGCAACTTCCTCCGAGGGGGGTCTTTCTGAATTTGTTTTGCCGCAATTGACTAGCATTATCTATCTCTCTCCTGTCTTGCTCTTCAATACCCTCCACTCAGGAAAATTGTCCTGGCAATCACTGAGCTTCTTGTCCTAAAGCTTGATTAGGGCAAAACGGGGTCTTAGTCAACATGAAATCGAGCTCTTATTTTCCATGTTGGCATACAAGCGAACGTCGTTGGGAGAATAGAAGGGAAATTATTCAGACCTGATAAGCTCACAAAAGACGCTAAAAATAGGTATACAAATCTTACCGACTCCCTCCCCCCCATACACGACAGCATCCTCATTATACACCTTAACATAGGATAGAGAGAAACAACAGCGCTCTTGCGTGCTACACCGAGAATGCCTTTTGACAGTTATGAGTCAAATTAAACTTGGAATTTTGTTTGTTCCGTTATCTCCACGCGGCTAGATTCTCCACGCGGTTCCAAGTGCGGCTTTCTTATGTTTTCCTTCTATGTCTATGGGGTTATGGACGCCTCCAGACAAGTGTGTTTTGGCCAAACTCGCGGTTCAAATGGCCGTAATTTGACGCTAACTTTAGCCGGTTTCCCAATGTTTCCGGTAGTAAACAATAGTTTCAAATCCGAGAAAAAGAAGAGAAATCTCCAAACCCATCATACGGAGGCTGAAGGAGTTCACGGGTTATATTCCTTTCTCTATCCCCCTCCCCTTTAAATGTCACGCTCTGTCACGCTGTCACACAACCCGTCATCCCACCGTGCTCATCTCTAGCTCATATTTCCTTGGCAGACTTTGCTCGGGAGATAGCCCAAGTCAAAATTTTAACAGTTCCCAACGCTACAGAACGTTAACAAAAAAAGAAAAGAACGTCGACTTACTTCTGACGGAATCCTATGGGTTTGTTCACTTTTAAGCATAAGGATACGCTCTTCGTCAAGGCGCAGGAGATTTGAAAGAAAAGGGGGGGGGGGGGAGTTATTCGAAAGAAAATAGAACATCCTTGTGTCTTATATACATTAGACAACCCTTCATTTTTGACTTTTATCCAACCTGGCTGCAGTATGTTACATTAAAGGAGACGACATCTCTTCTCAAGGCAAAAGTATACAGAACGGCTTCGGGGAGAGTAAAGCCCGGCTTTTTGGCTAAACCCTTCTTGGCTAGCACATCCACGCAGCGTTTTATTCTGCTGCTGGTATTTGCCGTTTCGCTTTCAAAAGACACTTTTTTTCCGCTATGAGACGAATGGACGCGGACGCTTTCCTCTCTTTTTTTGGCCTGTCTTGTTCGCCCCCTTCTTCGCCTTGTTATATGCAACATATTGCAGTAGTGTGTTTTTATAGCGCCTCATTGGGACGAGGAGAGTGCCTCATTTATTTTCCGGCGACTGGCCCATGACAACCATCGAAGATGTTAAAACCTATCTCCAATCGTATAATAATTTGACTTGTGAAGTGGAACGAAACAAAAACAATGTGGCTCTCAACTTTTTTTTCTTTAAGGGAAAAAAAAAGAAGAAATATGCAAGAAGGCGGGAGGGGGTCTTTTGACCCGCAGCTATTTGCGTAGTCATGCTCGTTAGAAGTTGTTGATGGACGGCAGGTTTCGTCCAGTTTACCACCTCTGTTTGACGGAATTGGTTCCCCAAAACTGAGACGGGCGATGACGTAAAACTCACGACTGAACAGCGAAGATGAGGTGGTATAGCCCACACGGCCATTTTCACAGTATCGCCCCAACATTTTGACGACCGATTAGCTCTTAAAAGCGCAGTGTGTGTGTGTATCCACAAAGCCATTAACCACAACTAGGTGTAGGGAAAATCCCTTCTTTATAACATTTCTGGGAGTTTACATAGTTTACGGTTGTGTTTTCAAAGAAAAAGTTAGGATAATCGTTTGCGGCTAAGGTAATCAAATCCGAGAAATGAATTGTTAGGTGTAGGGAAAATCCCTTCTTTTTAACATTTCTGGGAGTTTACATAGTTTACGGTTGTGTTTTCAAAGAAAAAGTTAGGATAATCGTTTGCGGCTAAGGTAATCAAATCCGAGAAATGAATTGTTTATAAAGAGCTCCGTAATCGTAAAAGTCAAAGGACTGCTTGTATACAAATTGTAAACTGTGCGGCCTCATCTGAAAAGGCTTGCGGTGTGGCCCCGGGAGCTTGGCTTTTGAAATGGAAACTTGGTCCTTGTACTTTTTTTTTTTTTTTTTTTTTTAATGCAAGCATCCTTATCGGCCTGGCCAGTCAAAACTCAAAACTGCTTCGCTAGCAAGTTGCAGGAGATAGTGCATGCACCAGACTATTTTCAGGCTTTATACTCAGAAAGGAATTGTTTGCTTTTACTAAACTCGGGGGGATTTTAACTTTCAGGAACTATTGTGTGGTCGGAAAAGGGGGAGAGGAAGTAAGCGATAGTATCCTCTGATGTTTCCTTTAGACAAATCGTTTGACATTTAACAATGTGAGGATGAAATAGTCAAGGAGGGCTGTGGTGACAAGGGGAAGTACTCTTTTCCGTGTCTTGCGAGACAAGAGAAGCTTACCAGAAAAAGAGAACAGTGCAGTTTCCCCCTCAGCCCACCACCCCCGTTTTTCTTCGGGAGATTTTTCCCGACCTCCATCGAGGGAGAACGTGTGAACTTTTGGGTTATATGGCCGCATAGCTTTGACAATAGGTTTCCTAACAAAGTTGTTAGTTGAGTTACGTTAACCACAAGCTGTTGTGGAATCCTGCTAACCGTACTTTCGGTTCTCACCCTTTTCCCTCGACGCGACGAACATAGAAAGCTTCTTTTTTGTCTGTAATTTACTAGTAACTTTAGGCTAAGGGTGGGCAGAGTATTGTAGACGCGAAAATGACCAGAAAAGCGATGCCAAGTGAAGCGCAAAACAAAACGATGGCCAAGCTTTAAGATGCTCCACATGTGCGATATTATAGGCCTGACAAGTGACAATGGTCGATGGAGATGGACATCTTGGACTGGAAACGGCTGTCCCTCTCTCCTCCGTGGTACTTGGAGAAGAAAGACAAGGGGAGGAAACGCATTCTTTTTCTTCACCCTACATATATACCGCATCTATAGGCACACACATCATGCAGCGGCGACGCCAACAATGGCAAATGGGTGGGGCGAATAGATAGAGAGGGACCTTTCGCCAAGCCAACATATGCATTTTATCTAAGGAACCAGAGCAGCCCCCCCAAATCTTTTGTGTGTGCAAAACAGAGCAGCCTTTTGTTTAAGCCATCTGGGCCGTGTTTAAAAGCTGCTGATAACAAAAGCCACCAAAAGACTCCGTCCAAAAGAGCCAAACCACACAAAACCATAACCACCGGAAATGGAATCGAAGTTTTATATGATACCCATGGACGGTCCCCATATAAGAACAAAAACGTATTGTGCATTTTTCTGGTCCAAAGTTGCGCTTGCGAAAGCTTTTTGATTGTCTATTTTCTTTCTGAGGCCACATATCCACAATACTAAGTAACGAAGTAACGGGCCAGTAGCGGGTACAGTAGATCTTTTTAAGATTATTGTGGCATCGTTTTCTGTTCGAGTTTTTCCCAGAACTCTCGGGATATATAGATATATAAAGATCAAAATCCAAAAGCAAAGAGTCCAAAGCGGAGGAAAAGTCATCAAGAGCGTTGGTTTGGGTACTTATAGTTTTGTATCGAATGCCATGTTGTTGGGCAAGGGAAAAGGGAGATAAACTGCTGTTGTATTTATGGCTTTCGACCGGTACCGTCAGCAAGGAGCAGACAAGCAAAAAGACAAGACATGTTTTTGAGGTTGAACAGTAGTCACTATTCTCCATGACTATCAAGTGCTTGCCAGATCACGTTACCACTGCCTTGTGTAGAATGAGCTGTCACCTTTTGACCTGGCTCTCTGTTGGCTGCCTCGCTTGCTCCTGTTTCTCGTTTGTTTGTCTATCAAAAATGAGAAGAAAGATATTAAGGAGGTCGTGCCATGGCGTAACGCTGCTGCTATACCATCCCATCCCTCACATAAAGATGTGCTGACTAAAGCTGTGAAAGACTCCAAAAAGGAGAGAGCATAATCAACCCTCCTTATCGCATACACTATAACATCACACAAGCTCAGCAACCATGTAATACAGAGTCCCTTGTGTGCATGTGTGTGTGCGTCTTCTTGTCTTGTCTTCATTCTGCACTAGCTAGCAGATACATACGACCCACCTCCGGCTCGTCGCTGGCCCAGGAAGAACTTACCCCAAGTAGTTCAGCAACAATCGGGGTTCTTTTAAACAGTATTGCGTTCTAAATAAGAAAAAAGGAGCCTACTCTGAGCCTGTGCTCTATCCAAATGTTATTAGCGAAAAAGGTCGGGAGTAACTTTGATTCCTTTTCTCCCTTTGAACAAGTTCAACTACATTAGAAGAACCGGACTGGGAGTTTAAACTTGTTCATGAAGTTCCCTGCTTCTGCCTGGGCAAGTAAATAGACAGCATTTACGATTGTTAGGTCAGAGTCAAATCAAGCTCTTCTGCTTTCGAGGTCCGGGCAGGAGAGTGGAAAGGTAATTTATTCAGAGACAAAAGAAGGATTCGCAGCGAGTCACATAATGGAAACAGATCGGATCTGACATCAAAGCTTTTGGTGAAACTCCCGGGAAACACTGGTCCTTTTTCGTTATTCGTTCTATCCCCAATCGTATTTCGTCCTTTTAAAATAAAAGTGAATTTCTTTATGTGTTTTCTCTTCCCCCCCCCCAAGAAGTTTCGAGAGGAGCTGAAGGCCAAACTTCCATATTCGTATGATATGCAAGTTTTATTTGGCGTATTAGCTACTTAGCTTGTATTTCTTCCTTGAAACAAGTTCTGTCTCCGGAATCGAAAATCTTTCGTAAAGCTGCGGTCAACATGGCCAGGAAAAGGACCTTCGGGTGCATTGGGAATATTTCGATATGCATTAGGGTTGCAAAGGGGAAGAAATGACAGCAGTATACCGTACCAGTCTTTGTTTATTCTTGACCGACAAGGAACAAAGAATCTCTGCTGACTCCCTTACTAGAGTGTCGTCCCTTGAGACAATGTCGCCATCAGGTTTCATCTGTTATGCTGAAGTGACCCCATAGCAACACTTCTTCCCTGGCTTTTGGTTTTATTACGGTTGCTACTGATGGCGATTGGGATGTCAAAATCAGTCGTACACAGCGTACGACTGATCCAACTCCATCTTTCCCACCGGAGTGATTTCGTTTTCGGAAGAGGGGGGTAAAAAGTTGCTTGAAAAAGTCGCGCTTGTTGCTGTTGAGGATGTCCGGAGGTTCGTTCCTCTTCGTAGGGGGGTAAAGGATGCCCGAGACGTCGATGGGTGACAGTGATGTATAAGGGCGTCCGCGTATTCCCGAAAAGCCAGTTTTGGTTAAAGCCAGGACTTTTGCCGGGGTTTGTGTCGCACATTCTTGGAAAGAATGACCGGAACAGGTTTCAATGGACACACACGAAGAATGGGACGGCGAAGCTGCTGCTTTAGCCCTACGAGTGTCGGAGGGACTTTGGTATAGAAATATCGGAGCAGAAATGTTTTTCTTTTGCTTTGTGCGGTGTTATGCTCACTCTCGAACGTTGCTTTGATGCCACCATGGCATGAATAAGTTGAGCCAATGAACGACAAAAGTCCTCCGTCACGGACCTGCCAAGTAACGTGATGGAACGACCTCTAATTGACAAGTCTTGGCCCCCACTCACGCCAACTTTGCCCCGTGGAGGTCGCAATTAGAGAATGGAAGACATGGACCGTGGAACCCGAGCTCATACATCATAGTATTCTGTATATACTGTTATGGGGACGCCAGAAAAAAAAATACAAAATAGAAAGCTTCTCCCTTATTACTGCAGAAGCACACTGCAGCAACGCACATTTATAAAGACGGACAGTTTAGCTAAAAGAGATACGACTGTTGGGTACGGCCACACACCGAAGCCAACTTTTATGTACGATCTTGAAGAATAACGACTTTGCTACTTTTACCTTTTCTTTTCCAAATGAAGCATTTCTTTCCAAAAGAACGGCGAGACAGGCGTGTCTGCCGGAGCAACAAAAGTTTTGCCCTCCTACAACTGCTTTCGAGTGTGAATGAGTTTTATGGTACTGGTTGAGATGAAGGCTTAATAAGTCAAGTAGCCAGCCTATGTGTTTCGACGTGTTCCTTTATTTCTTTACAAAAAACAACCTTTACTCCTTGTTTGGTACTGCTGGTTCTCTTTTTCTTTTGCACAAGAGCGTAACAACATTACTATACGCAGTTCCTTTATTTCTGTTTGGAAATGTATTGAACTCGACTCCCATTGCGGGGCAACATGTACAGTAACACTGCGTATCTTTTACAACTGACATGGTTTAGAGCGAACCGTGAAAAAATAACGAAAAAATAAGTCGGGGAAACGCACAACATTTCTATGAGGAGCGCAATAATAAAAGGGCCAAGTCCAAAGAAAAAGGTTAAGACACACATAATACAAAAAAAAGAAGTGAGAGTTATAAGAAATGGGGCGCTTACCAAGTCAGACAGACCGAGCATTCATGGAGCCTGTGATCCATTGCGTGCATAAATTATCGTGAAGGCTCCCCATTTTGGCCTTCAAGTCGAGCAGTATATGTGCTGCTTGGCACATGTCACGCAGGTCATCCTCGCCTTTTTATGAACAACATTTCTTGCCTTTGCCCGAAAATACTACACCCAGCAAAACGGGGATTTTTTTGTGAATGTAAACAGGGGTTTCGATGATGAATGGGCTCTAATATACAGCAATATGGAAGGCGGTTGGAGCTGCCAATAAACGGCAGCTGCTAATGTACATCAGCAGCACTTCTTCCACTAACACCCTTTTCCCCGCTTCTTTTTACCACCTTTTTTACCTAAACTAATTATGACGGTTCTACAAATAGCCCCTATTCGTGTAATTTGCTTCAACAAGACATTGTTTGGTTTCAATTCCATGATTCCCTAAAGAGAAACATATAACTGCGTGGGATTTTTCGGCTTTTACCAAAATATTCGCTCGTGGAACTTTTACTACGTTTTTTTTTTATTAAATCGGGGTAATAAAGAAAGCGCTTTTCATTAAGTCTGTTGCCAAGCCAAAGAGAATATCATGTTATCCATGTTCTGTTTTGAGGAGTCTGTGTGTGTACGGTTATCTTGGTCATATATTACTAAGGAAAAGCCCAAGCGACAATGAGAGAATGCGTGACACGTAAACGATTCTGTAAAGTGTAACGTGTAAAATCTTTGAGAAGGATGCTGTCAAACACCGTCTTCTAGCTACAACTTGTAGTCATGTCAGAGCCTTGTGTGTGCAGTGTATGTTATTGCCGTTTTCGGTGACCCTTTTTTTTCTTTCTTTTTTAAATAGAATGGACACGTCTTCTATTCCACATGTGTCTTTCGTCAAGTAGTCGTTCTATTCAACAGGCATGAGGGCACATGAGGTGCCCTGCCTTCACTGTTATTATAGACAAACAAAAGCGTTTTTCTTTAACAGACCAATCCATCCTGGTTGCTTGACCTTTTGAAGTGTCTCCAATCCCCAAAACTTTATTACTTATGACGTTGGCATAACCATTGGGAACCACCCCACTCGTCCACACGCATTGCTTTCGTCGAAAGAACAAAATGAAAAAAAAAATAAAAGCAAAAGCTTGATCTTTTTAACCTTCCATAACCCCACCCCACCCGCCTTGCGTGGACGCATTGTAAAAGATGGCTCTAAAAAATCAAAGCCATTTGGGTGCCTTTTTTATTTTTCATCCTCTCTCTATACTTTCTTTGAGCGGCTTTTCTGTTCTGATGAATGCCATATGCCCACTGCCCCATCCTGTGTTTATGTTATACATTGCGTTCTTTTACAATAGCGGACTTTCATTGTCCTCTCTGTCCCATCCATAGTCGGGGCGCAGTTTATTAAGGCCAGAAATAGGGAGGGGCACGACAAATGCAACAGGCGTCTTGGCTATGCCTGGATTTTAAATGGTTTCCTTTGTCTCATGTGCGTCCAAGCCGACCTTTTACCCCTCCGAAAACCTCAATATCCTTTTAAGTTCTGTGTAAACAGTCAAAAACACCCCTTGTGTATGTATATAATAAATATGTGTGCATTGCGATAGCTTGATTTACCATGGTAGAATGGTTACGACTTGGAGGCGAAGAAGTTTTGTTTGAAGCCATATCGGCGCTTTTTTGTAGATTTTGGAAAAGGGTTTCTTATCTTCGATGTGCCCGGAACATACGCTATCCATTGCTCCGGAGCTGTGGGTGATTTGACTCAAGGGGAGGGTCTGTAAGCATGAAATAGTGTTTCTAGTACTAATTAAAACGAGTCGGATCTGGCCTGGGAACAAAGCAAAAGTCAGACGGTACATGGGGGGTTACTCGAACACAAGAGCCAAGATCGCATTTCAAGTGGTGGCCAGACAAACGGGAGAACAAGAGCTGCCAGAAAGTCCCCCTTTTTTGTTTCCCAGCCTCCCTGTCTCCATCCCTGTTCAAGATCCGCGTCTTGTTATTGTGTACTTGTTTGCCTTGTGCTTCCCTTGCCCTAATAGTTTTTGTTCGCGAGTTGGTGCACCATTGCAGTCAAGATATTAACGAGGAATAATATTGGGCAAGAGTGGCTAGGAAGGGAAGCAGTACACAGTCGTGAAGAGTATCGGCAAAGTTCATTTTAGGCCCTACTCGGCATAGTTTGGACGGTTTTTGTGTCACTCAGGGAAGATGTTGATGAACGTCGCAGTCGCGGAACTTGTTGTTGGTATAATAAGTAAAAATGGGTTGAAGCTGTGAACAATGAGGAACACATGTTTGGCTGTAAGTACGTAGGCAGTCAAGGAAACAAGCAGCATTATTTCGCTGCGCTCCCCTTTTCCATTCTGTACGTATCCCCCCCCCTTTCCATGTTGAACTAAGGGATTGTCAAGTTTACGGCTTCGTTTTTCGTCAGATTTCTAAAGCAAACTGCAATTAGTTGCCTTGTTTTGGATGACGCCGCCCCGGGAAACTTTGAGAGCTTAACGTTTTGTTTTTCTCGTTGTCTCTCGTCTTCTAGGCTCCTGAAGAACAACGTCTTGATTTGCAGCAGTTGAATCTCCATGACATGCAGCAGCAACTGGAACTGCAGCGTTTGCAACAATCGCAGCTTATATTGCAGCATCAGCGGTTACAGGAACTCCAGGTAGTAATATCGCTAAGCCTATTTAGGATTCCTAATAAAACCATCCATTTTGTCTCTTTTTTTGCTATACAGGGTCAATGGTTGGCTCAGTATGGATCCAAAAGTTTGGGGTTGACTAATGTTCCACCTTTCATGTTCCTTCAACCTTGTTTGGACACCATGCGGGGGTTACAGCCCTCCCTACCCATGCTGCATAATCCCATCGCAGAGCTTCAGTCACATTTGGCTCATAGCTTTGCACCAGCCAACGTCTCTGGTTCCTTTTCGGCGAACTCCCCGAACAACGCTTGCAAATCAACAGCTACGACGTGGTCCTCTGCAGGATCTGGAGTTAATAATTCGACCAAAACAGGTGCTTCTCCCGAAATCCGAAGTACACCAGCACAGTCCCGTACTACAGCTAACAACGCCATGACAGACGTCGATGCCCCTCTCAACCTCAGCAAGCCGAAAGGTAAGAGAACACGAAAAAAATGGCGCATCTTTTTTTGGCCGGATTTAACGAAAAATCTTGTTTGTGGGTTAACAGGTTCTGGTGCTAGTCCCACCCCTCCTTCAACACCTACTCTCACCCCCACGCCTACCTCTACTCCCAATGTTCGCAGTTCGCTACATTCCCCTTCACTCAATCACGTCTCTCGAGGACTGCCACCCAGCATGGGATCAGCGCACTCTCCCAACTCCGGTGGAATGCTTATGCCACCCTTTATGCCCTACGCTGGTCTCCATCCTCATTTAGCTGCGCTCACTTATCAAGGTAAGACGACATATTTTTTTTTCTAGTGCCAAGTTGAACCCAAACTTTATGGAAATGATTGAATAGGTAATAAGATTGCTGCAGCGCAATTTGCTGAACGAATGTCTTCGGAGGGAATGACACCTGTTTCTATGGGAGGACCAATGCCAGAGCAGGCTTACATGCACATGTGGGGGAATGCTCCTTGTATTCCACCCTCCCCTTCCGATCGTTTACCACCTCACATGAGTCTCAACCCAACCGTGGCTTCCACTAAAAGGGAATCCAATAGTCGTCCTGCCAAAGAAGAACCCGAAGTCTTGCAATGTAAGTTTGAAACTCCTTATTCTCCCCCTGTCACTCTCTTTATTTGGATTTTTTTTTCTTCATAATGTATAGCTAAAATTTATGGAGCTAAAATAATTCGACAAGGGCGCCGCGATCCGGACGGGAAACCACACATAAAACGGCCGATGAATGCTTTCATGGTTTGGGCCAAAGACGAGAGGCGCAAGATCCTTAAGGCGTGTCCAGATATGCATAATTCCAATATTTCGAAAATATTGGGTAAGTAGTGTTCCGTGAAATTTGTGGAAGTAAAATATTCCATTGGTTGCAAAAACTTGTATTGAATGGGTTTACTTTGGTGTATGCAGGCGCTCGCTGGAAGTCTATGAGCAACACGGAGAAGCAGCCGTATTATGAAGAGCAATCCCGACTCTCCAAACTGCATATGGAGAAGCATCCGGATTATCGTTATAGACCGCGGCCCAAGCGCACTTGCATCGTGGATGGCAAGAAGCTGCGCATTTCAGAGTACAAGTCGCTCATGCGCCAACGCCGTTCAGAAATGAGGCAGTTGTGGTGCCGTGATGGCAACAATCCATCCGCGTCTGGCTTGGATCTACCAGCATTGTTGTCCCCGCCCCTCATTACCAGCAGTTCCAGATATAACGCGAGCGGCGAGCCTCGGGCCAGGTCGTCGGGATCGTCGGAGAGTGAACAACAGTTTTGTAATTTGTCCTCCTTTCCGTCCAATACTTCTTCGGACGAGGAAGATCTGGACGGAGAATTGGAGAGTCCGAGCGGGCATCTTTCTTCCTGCTCCGCTGGCGACGCGCATTTCAACGAAGGGCAGGTGGAAGAAGACGGCTTTGAGAGTCATTCGCCAACTTTTCCCATACCTCCATTGCAAGAGCAATCATAAGAGTTATGGAGTAACAAAAGTTTTTAAACATTGGTTTCGAGATTTATTAAGCTTTAATGCATGCTATAGACGGTGCCAATTTTTTCCCTCACTTGGGTATTTTTAGGTGTTACAAAAATTTTAGCTTGTGTGTTTGTTATCATAATTTAAATCAGTGAAGCTTAGGCAAAGTTTATTGTACGGTCGAATTGCCAGTGTGAACCACCAAAGCGAAAAAAAGCCAAATGGTTACATTATGCGGAGAACTCTGAAAGGTGCAACAATTTATTGATAGAAAAAAAATTAGCTACCAGTTTTCGGATTTGTTCCATGTTTTTAATTATTATCATTATTCAGTGTACGTTTGGCATGCGAGCATAACATGTGCATCAAGCAGCGCTATGGGGTCACAAGTGACGTTTTAAAATTACAAGCGTTTTATGTTGAGTTGAACGACTTTGGGAGATTCTTTTATCTGTAATCAGTATCTCAGACGAACTTATCCTGTTTTCTTGTCAGCGTCTATTCCCTCAAACCTTGAAACGGAAAAACGCCGTGAAACGTCGCTAAGCGAACCATAAACGCACGCTTAACGTGCTCCTTATTAGCACCGTGTCTTCATTTAGAGTTTTAATTCTCTTGGATCTATATAAGCACGTGAACATGGAGGGAAAGTATGCTATTCAGGCTGTTGTCTTTGATTGGGCTGGTAAGTTCTTACAGTGTCATTTCTTTATTTAGCTAATTCATTGTTGCTAAGGGACTGTAATTGATTGCGGAGTTTTTGCGCCCGTTTTGACGTTCCAAAAAGTCTTCGATGAAGCCGGCGTGCCTATTTCAGAAGACGAAGCCAGGGGTCCGATGGGCGTTCATAAAAGAGTAGAGATAAATAAAGGATAGACTCGATTCATATCATCTTATTGCGTGTGGTGTAGATACACATACGAAAAATACTAGAGCATCCTCAAGTAAAGAAACGCTGGGAAGCAAAATATGGAACTCCTTCCACTGCCGAAGACGTAGAAGGATTGTATGAAAAGTCGTTGACTGCTAATCAGGGTATTTTAGGACAGCACTGTGAGCTCATTGAAGGTACTAAATTTTGAGTCGTTTTTACTGGTTAATCAAATGAGTACATTGTACGCTAAAAGGGACTTTGGAAACCATGGAGTATCTGAGATCTCGCAAGATTAAGATTGGTTCATCTACGGGTTACACAACACCAGTGCTAAACGCTTTAAAGGTATATGATAGTAAAATTTTTCTGGGGAATATATGTATGGATTACGTTCATTCTTTAGGACTTGGCTACCAAGGCTGGCTATACCCCCGATTGCTATGTTGCTGCCGACGAAGTTCCGGTTGGTCGACCTGCTCCTGGGATGATTTTCTTAAATGCTATTCGAATGAACGTCTATCCGCTTTACACGGTAGTTAAAGTTGATGACACTGCAGATGGAGTGCTTGAAGGGGTGAACGCAGGATGTTGGTCGATAGGAATTGCCCAAACGGTAAGTTTCCTTGGTTTTATAAGGAAACGATCTTAGAGTAGTGGTGTAGGGTAATTATGTTGGCGCTTCTCAACGCGAGCTTCATGCGATGGATCCGGAGGTTCTGGAAAGGAAAACGCAACATGCAAACGAGCAGTTGTTGAAAGCAGGGGCTCATTACGTAATTAACTGTGTCAAAGACCTACCGTCGATATTGGAAGACATTGAGAGCAAACTCAATGCAGGAATCAGACCTTAAACGTGCATAATACATAAGGAAAGTGCCAATACACAATAGGAATCAATTCACAGCATATCCAGACCAAATTTTAAGTTCTCGCGCTTCCATGCTTTGAATGAGTGCGTTAAATAAAAGTAGTGTCACTAGGTGACAGCAGCTCTGCTAGCGTATTAAGGACCTCCCTTGCACAGCAAGCAAACCAACCAAAGCGAAGTAGCCATTGTAGCGTTCCACGAAATTTCCAAAGCGTGTGGTTGTGAATAAACTTGCACTAGAACATTCGTATTTCTTTACTGTGGGGGTATATATAAGGTAACAGTTTCATAATGATGATTAGTGCAATGCGTATATTTATGGTGAAGCAAGAATAGATATAACTAAAGTAAAGTACTCTTCTACTAGTGAGTAGAAGTTCTTGTTGACTGTTTTAGTTCACCCCGGAACTAAGTCTATTTTTAGCACCTATGTAAGGCTTGGCTTGTCTTTGCTATACCACGTTTTTAATTTACCATAAGAATTTCAAAGTCACTACCTTGTGCCTTATTTGTGCATTGTACACTACTGCTGTTCTTGGCGCACCGATTCACTGAAAAAAAGGGTTTTGTTTGAATTGCAGGTATTATTCCCAAAATGACTGCCGAGGAAATAGACATGGAGTCTACTGAAGCCCTTGAGAAATTGGCTCCGTACGAGGCAGGCACGAATGCAATTGATATCACACCTGAGAAAGATGGAGGAGTGATGAAGGAAATTAAAAGGGAAGGAACTGGCAATGAATATCCGAGTGAGGGTTCTACAGTCTACGTCCATTACGTGGGCACGCTTACTGATGGAACCAAATTTGATTCCAGTCGAGACAGAGGAGAAAAATTCAACTTTACCCTAGGCAAAGGTACATTAGAACTTTACGTTTGTTAATGCATGGAAGTTTAAACTTAATTCTACGTGTATCTTTATTTAGGGAAAGTCATTAAGGCTTGGGACTTGGGTATTGCCACCATGAAGCGAGGAGAAATTGCTGTGCTCTGTTGCCAAGCCAAGTACGCTTATGGGGAGTCTGGAAGTCCGCCGAAAATTCCTCCTAATGCCACCCTAGTATTCGAGGTCGAGTTATTTGATTGGAAATTGGAAGACATAAGCAAGCAGAAAGACGGCAGCATTCTTCGTCAAACTCTGAAAAACGGCGAAGGCTACTCGTCTCCAAATGAAGGAGCCCAAGTTGATATTCACTTAGCTGGAAAGCATGAAGGAAGAACCTTTGACGACAGAGACGTCAGTTTCGCTATTGGCGAAGGCAGTGATCTTGATATCCCGGATGGCGTAGAGCAGGCTCTTCTAAAGTCCAAGATGCACGAACTAAGCGTTCTTACTTTACAACCCTCTGCCGCCTTTGGATCCAAAGGACATGATCGATTCGGAATACCAGCAAATGCCGTTTTGCAGTATGAAGTTGAGTTGAAGAATTTCGAGAAAGCGAAAGAGTCATGGAGCATGGATGCCGAAGAGAAGCTAGAACAGTCCAAAATTTGCAAAGACAAAGGAACAAATTACTTTAAAGCTGGCAAATACAGCATGGCTGCCAAGCAATACGCAAAGATTGTTGAGTATTTGGAGTTTGAAAAATGTAAGTTTATAGTTCCTACCTTGTACAGACTTTATTTCGTATTTTGTAGCTCTCAAAAATGAGAAGGCTGATGAACGAACTAGCATAATGCTTGCCAGTTATCTTAATCAAGCCATGTGTGCCCTCAAGATGAACGATTTCCAACTAGCGCGCGATCACTGCATTAAGGCACTGGAATTGGATCCCAAAAGTGAAAAAGGACTCTTTCGACGCGGCCAAGTAATTATTACGTTTCTAGATTAGTCTAAGCTGATATATAATTCTTTTCATTATAATTAGGCACTGTTGGGTCTTTATGAGCCTGCTGAAGCTAAAAAAGACTTTGAAGCTATCTTGACTTTTGATCCCAGTAACAAAGCAGCTACTAATCAGTTGTCCATTTGCAACGCTAAAATCCGCGAACAAAACGAAAAGGACAAGAAATTGTACGCTTCAATCTTCCAAAAAATGGCTGCTGAGGACAAAGTAAGTTATGTTTATAACTTCCTCTTTGTTTTGTTAGTTGCTAGTTTATTGTTCGTAAACGGCGCATTCATGGGGGAATTAATGGGTTAAGGAGAAAGGTGGGTGGCGGTATGGCTGGTGGGATGATAACCAACAAGAATTGCAGTTTGATGTAAATCTTGAAGAAGTTGAGCGGGAAAAGCAGGCTGCTCTCGAAGAAATTAAGGCTGCTCGACGCGAGGAGATCCAGCAGACTTATAAAAAATGGGATCAGCAAAAGAAAGCAAAACTTGCCGCAGCAGCGGAATGTCCTGAGGACTCCGGCACAGATGTTTCGAAAAGCGAACAAGACATCATTGTTGACGCTCTTGAGGAGCGTTTATACATTTCATCTCCTACGGAAATACCTGAGCAAAATGACGCAAGTGGCACGATGTCAAGTAATGTAGTCGTGGAGGTTCCAGAAGGTGCGCCAGCAACTGATTCATCAGTGGAAACCTTTAAAGAGAAAAATGGCGTCGGGATCAGTGGGCGTCCCGGTCGCCCAGCAGCGCACTAACGTACTGCGCAAGGTTAGTGTAGCGTCGCGTTTGCCAACCCAGAGTTTGAATTCCCCATCCAAAGCGATGACGCTGAGAGTTACCAAACCAAGCACGAGAGCATGCTTGCTAACAGTTTTAACTCGAACTTTCTTGTCATATAAGATCTCTCTATTTCTTGTTCCTCGCTGGCTGCTTAGCATAATCTTATACCACAACTTAATTTATTTTGTCTCGTATTTTCTTTTATAGAAAAATGCTGGCAAAAACAACCGCGATATGCCCACGCCTTCTGATTGGGATAATGCTGAAGCTGGGAACTCCGAAAGTCAGGAAAATGAGGCGGACACCATGCCCGTGGAAATAATCACTGAAAGTTAAACTCGTACCACTTTTCAAGCAACGCTATCCATGTCTTTATACATGATTCGCATTAGCATTGTTTGCACATTGATATTGATATTTCTCATGAGAATACAAGTTTGATGCTATATGAAACTACGTGTCTTTTCCCAAATACAAGACGTCAAGGGCTTTCCGAGGGGATTACATTCTAACTTTCTGGGTCGTAGAGTTTTTTTAAAGTAGGCGGGATCTACTAGGTTGTTCCCGAGTCCGAACCGCACGGCTCAGCTCAGCTGACGGACAAAAAATGCAGTCGTGCTGTGCGCACAAAAAGCCTAGATATAAGTGAAATGTGAGTCGATTGGTTAGTACTTTGTAAGTTTTGAACTTTCCGGAACTAAATGTCATTCCAAGTGGGTGTCTTCTTAATAAGCCTCACCTGTGTACCGCCGTTGCCCAGATCACACTGGGAAGTTTAAGCTAGCCAACGTAGAATATTGACATTGTATCCGTTGTTTACACATTACATTACAGGTGATTACAGGTGCAATCTTTGCATTGTGAAGAAAGTCGAGAGGTAAATTGTACGATTTGCAACGAGACTAGTGAAGTAATCTGGTTTTCATTTCTTTAATAGAACTCAAGCTATAAGAAGAATTGTTTGGACAAATTACAAGTTGTTGGCTTATCCATATCGTACTAGAGGGTTTAGTTTGCTACGGCAGTTTATCCAGTTAAACCCTCACCATAAAACTCAGTAAACATGGGTCGCTATAGCGGAAAAAGATGCCGACTTTTAACCATGTTTTCCATGACTGCCACTTTTTTTTTGGTTGAACTTGTGGTCGGCTATATTACCAATTCTATGGCATTAGTAGCGGACAGTTTTCATATGCTAAGCGATGTTGCGTCCTTGGTGATTGCCTTTCTCTCAGTCAAGGTAAATGTGTCACTAATAATAAAGCTTATTCTTATATGGTTTTAATAGATGTCTCCAAAAAAATGGTCTAAGAACACATTTGGTTGGGCCCGAGCGGAAGTTTTGGGTGCATTGGTAAACTCAATTTTTCTCGTAGCTCTGTGCTTTTCAATTCTGATAGAATCCCTGAAAAGGTACTGTAATGCGTTCTTTATAAAAACCGGTATTAATTTTGTTTTTATGCAGATTTTATGAGGTTGAAAAGATCCACGATCCACAGTTGCTATTAATCGTTGGTTCCATTGGTCTTGCCATCAACTTGATTGGCATGTTTTTATTTCATCGTAAGTATTCCTTGCCATTGTTTGAATCCGTGGGGTTATATTTTCAGAAACATCTCGAATTTATTATGCTAGAGCACGGTCATAGTCATGGTGGACATGGACATAGCCACGGCGGGCACGGTCATTCTCATTCTGAACAAGGAGGACATAGGCATTCACATTTGAGTCAGTTAGTGGCAATGGATGATAATGACAATGACGAAACATACCCAGCACCTATAATAGTGGCTGAAAGTGGCAAGAAGGAAGCCAAAAAAAATTCATCTCAACTTAATATGCACGGAGTTTATCTACACGTCATGGCAGACGCCCTGGGATCCATTGTCGTAATAGTGTCAGCTCTACTTATTTGGTTGACGGAATGGGAGTATAAAGACTACATAGATCCGGCCTTATCTATTGCCATGGTCACGATTATATTGTTTTCCACGTGGCCCTTGTGTAAGTATTGAAACCTTTTCAGCTAATCCCCTAAAAACATTTTCGTATTATAGTACAAGAGTCAGCCATGATATTATTGCAGACCGTACCAACGCACATACAAGTAGATGCGATGCAACGCAAACTATTAACCCAGGTAGACGGTGTCCTAGCCGTTCATGAATTCCACGTTTGGCAGTTGGCTGGGGACCGTATTATTGCCTCTGCCCACATTAGGTACGTTTCTTACAATCTGTTCAACTACAATTGTTATCCCGATCTTATCTTAATAGGTGCCGAAATTTAAGTGATTATATGAAAATCGCTGAACGTGTAAAAGAGTTTTTCCATAATGAGGGCATTCACTCAACCACCATTCAGCCTGAATTTATTGAGGTACGTAACGATTTGATCGAGTATGAAATTAATCAATATGAGATCTCATTTTCTTGGCAGATACCCGGTGATACAAGCGAGACTGAGAGTTGTGCTTTAGACTGCCCTACCAAAGATAAAACTTGTGCTGCTTCTACCTGTTGTGGTCCGTCGAAACAGGTAACAATAACTCCCAAGCCTGAACACGCTAGCATATGTACTAATATGGATGTGGTTTCGCATGAGGGTGGTGTTTATCCCTGAACCATATTTGCTTGTGCTTGCGATAGTTTTTGCGTATTTGCATACCACAGTAGTTGAAAGGAATGTGTATATTTCACACTAGTCGAGCATATGTTACTTCAAATTGTGCATCACACTGTATGCTATCGCCTGTTTCGCTATGTTTCTACTAATACAGCGCATGATTCGTGCTCAATACTCAACACAGCAGCTAACCCAATCTAACACCTATAATGCACAACTTCCGTATTGTCAACTTGAAAACATTTTTTAGGAGAAAGACAGTCCTCCGCCTGTACAAAACGGATGTCGACAACGTAATTCTGCCAATCTGTCTGTTGCCGGTGTTACTCAATCAAATTGCCCAGAATCTGATCGTGAATCCAAGCCCTGTGACGACAATCTGTCTTGTTTAGAAAGCGGAGCCCATGTGCATACTCCACTTATGTGCAAGGAATAAAGTGTAAGAGTTCTGCCTGGTTTAAACAGTCAATAAGAAACCCTAAGTTCGCTTAGATCTCAGGTAGGCAGGATTTCTGATTTCTGTTTGGGGCTATTTTTTGGTAAATTTTCTATGTAATTCTACTGCCACATATAAATATGGTTAGTTTTCTTCTGGTAACTATCCCTTGTACATCTTTCGACGTGAATACAATTGACAGCGAAAAGTTGATAGTTTTATTTCGTGTGCATTGTATTTGTGTTACTTGTTAGAATTATACCCAGTCGAAAGAACGTTATAAAGCGCTCTCAAACTCCAATGACGTTTTTCGTTGGCAATTAATAATTTTGGACACTAGATGGCCTAACACTTTTGTTTTTATTTGCTTATCAACTCGGCCGTGTTTTGGTTGTGAAATTTAACCTTTTGCGTTTTGGAAAAACTCTCGAATTTTTAATTATGTCTTTCCGATTATATTAACTTAAACAAAACAAACTTTAAGGGTAAATCAAGTTGAATACATATTGTGTGCCCATTTGATTTATTAGGCGTTAGCCGTTCTAATTTATAGATGTCTGTTCTTTACTTTACTCTTTAGATTATCCGGCCTTTTGGTTTTGTGTCTGAATCTGTCACCATTGCGAAGATGGCAGCTGATGAAGAATCGAAAAATACTACAGCTAAATCGGGTTTCTTGCAAGTCTCAAAAAACGCCCCAAATCCAGTGCCTTGGCAATCCGCTGGAACCAAGCAAGGGCTGCAATCAGATTCCGCTAAACTGAACAATAGAATTCGTTCAGCTTCTGTTGGACGGGATAAGAAACACGGTAAATAGAACTTCCTTTCAAGGCCTTTAAATCTAAATCTTCAAGTCTTTAATTAAATCTTGCGTAGATTTGCAGTGTCGCTACTGGGGTTTACTGTTCGACAGTCTGAGACGCGCTGTAGATGAGTTATACCGGACTTGTGAGCTAGAGGAAAATGTAGACGCTTGCAAAGAAGTGGCGCTAGTATTGGAGACTTATACGCGTGATTTTAAATCCCTGATTGAATGGCTTCAGCTCCAGTGGAATTATGAGCACACACCACCCAAACAACGACCTACTTCTTTTGCCTGGGAAGTGCGAAAGACGTCTCCTTTGAAGGTGAGTTTGACCCTATAATCTCGACTTGGCACTCAAGTTGCGCTTCGTATTTTTTTTCAGCCATTCCCTTGGCTTTTGGCGAACAAAAAGCGCATTCTTACTGGAGCAGCTCGACGTCTTGTTTCGTTCGAGGAAGGTCAATTACCGCCTTTACCGCCAACCGTTTTTCAGAAGCTTCTTGACAATGAATATGAAATCTCTTCTGAACATTACTCTGACCCTGCAACGGCCCAAAATGTAACCTTATCACTCGATCATCCAGAAAACAAAAAGGCTAGCTATTCTAGCGCTACTCAACGCGTAGTGAAGAAATCACCAACGCCCGTAAGAGCGAAAGACAAGTTACCAGAAAAGAGCATAGTTAAAGCTACATCCAAGCGTCCGTCTAGCGCTCCTTTGTCTACAGCCAAATCAGTACCTGTTCGACCACAAATCAAGAGACCAACACCTGTTACTTTACATAACCAATTTCCGAATCAAGCCATTCAAAAAGGTCCCGTAGCTCAAAAAGTCCCAGTCGCTCCAAATGAAACTGAAAAGCAACCCATGGATGCTATTGCTGAAGACGATGATAACGATGGCTGGGAAATGGTACGGGGCAGAACTAGGTCCAGAACTTCGCCCGCGAAAGGCTTCCAGTCGCCCAACGGCACTACGCGACCTGCTTTAACGCGATCAGCGACCAATATATCGTTACCGGGTAGGGGTAGCTACTATCGTGAACAAGATCGAAGAGGTTCCCATCCCCATTCTTTAAGCTTCAAAGGCAGCAGCAGTTCTTTGAATGTGAGCAATAATAGGCAAGGCCAATCACACGCAAAACCAAAGCATGCTACGTCACTACCTACACTCTTAGTGAAAACGCCAGATAAGAAAACGTTTGCAACCAAGAAACTGAGTCCGTGTCTGACAACGGCAAGGAAAGAAAACAAGTCTAGCTCGTTGCTTAAGAAAACTGAAGTAAAACCCACCTCCAAGCCCCAGAGTGGATTGAGCCCTCTCAAAGCTACTGGAAATATTAATCCTTGTAAAGCTAGCTCAAATGGAGTCGGTCAGACACCCGTTCCAGCGTTTGGCACCAGCAAACTCAACGAAGTAGTTCAATCGGTCCTACCGTCTTCTGACCATGTCATAGAAGAAAGGGGCGGGATGATGTCCGAAGATATTAATTTTATTGACAGCAATCAAACGCAAGCAGTACCTGTGGAATCAAACTCAAGCCCGGTCAAAACCAGAGATTCAGTATTGGAACCGGAATCCGAAGATCAGCCTGAAGAAGAGGACGATAGTCGAGATGTGGAAAGTTTGGCTGACGAGGCGGAGATGGCAGAGAAAGATGCCGCTTTAGCCAGTGCTTTGGAGGAAGAGCAATGCTTGGAAGAAGAAATGCGTCAAACAGAAGCAGATATGGCGTTGCACGACGAAGGAAACTTGCAGCAACAAGTAAATTTTCACCCGATTTTGGAGGGAGAATTTTTTTAATTAATTTTTGGGGATCTTGCAGGAAGATTGGGAGCTGGACTTCGATGGGATGGGTTCAGGCAGTGATCGTGAGCCTCTTGCCAAGTGGGCGCAATCTATATCTCCATCTACATTGGCCATGCTAGAAGCTCAGTGTTCTTCTGCGTCTTGGGCTGATGAGATGGATTTGCTAGATCAGCTAGGTGCTGTTGAAAGCCGGACACCTGGCAGGCTATTGCAGGTGCATGAAAAGTTGTCTTCACCTTCAAGGAAACGGAATGTCGCCCCGGATGAGACATACCGACTCCATGAAGCCAAACAAGCAAAAGCGGAGCTGTTGAGGTCAAAATTCTTAACCACGAAAGTTGTTAAGCGGAAAGAGCTCCTCAGTAAGGTAGCATCATGTCGTGTATCCCTTTTACGGATGATTAATTTATTAACAATTTATTCAACTAGATTTCAGAAGTGAGAGCTGCCAAGGATCAACTTTTGCAAGAAAGACGCGATCTCTTGGATCGCAAGTTGGTGCGAGCTTCAGAGAAGCGAAAACAGCATCTAGCGGATATCGTAAAGAAAGCGCACGATGAAGATGAGAAGCTCAAGGAAATTGCCTTTATTAATGAGCTTGAGGCTCAGAACAAACGACACGACCTTATGACACTGGTTCAAACCCAAGAAGAGCGTTTACAAGGGATGCAGGAAGAACGTATGCGACGTAGACAGGAAGAGCGGGCAGCTCGCGAAGCGGCTATTGAAGAGCGAAAGAAAATTCTAGCTTCAGAAAGAGAAGCCAAGTTGGCTGTGTTGCAAGAAAAACGTCGCACTCGTCAGGAACGCATTGAGCGCGAGTTGCAGGAGAAGGAAAAGGAACGCTTGGAAACTGCTCGCGAAAAACAGAGGTATAGCTTATCTTAGTTGTAAACGTTTTAATCTTTCTCGTGCAGGGATCGAGAGGAACGTTTGTCGGCATTGCAGGCAGCGCATGTAGCAACATTAGAAGCCATGCAAAAGAAATTGCAACAAAAGCAAGAAGAGTGCGCACGACGACACGAAGAAACTATTGGTCATATACGGCAAAAAGCTTTAGAATCCTCCACTTTGAAATACGGTGGCGTTGGAGAGGAACCTCCCAAATTAGTTACTTATGAATCTCCAAAGTTTTGTAGCACTTGCAACATTGCCGTAAGTTGAGCCCTGGTTTGTTGGAGCAATTCATTTCTTGCGTTCTTAGTTATATTCGGATTTGGAAGTACACGGGCACTTGTTGGGGCGCTCACATGGGGAAGCCGTCAAGAAAAAGAATGCTAGTGGCTCTACTGTAGATGGAGATTCTGTCATCAACCATTCCCACACGGCGAAACATACTAGTCGAGAAAGTCAGCTCAAGGAACGTCAAAAGACACTAAAGAAACGTGCAAAGAAAATCACCGCAAAATTAAAGCAAAGGTAGAGATTCTGTAGCTGTTTGAGAACTATTCTGTGAAGTGTTTTTTTTTCTAGGATGGACGCGTATCAAGTACCTGTTGCAAGTAATGCTCTACCTGCCAGTCCAGCCAAATCCCGTTTACACAAAGTGTTGCGAGATGTAGAACGCCAGGCTAATGTCCTGTCCACTGAACGTGCCGTTGGCGAACTGTGTCGCGTAGTTAGCCCAGCCAGTGATAAAGCACCGTCTAAAGTAGCCGAACGCAATTTGCTGGGACAAATGGGCGCACCCAGACTTTTATGTTCATTGGCTGCTGGACAACTTAGTGGACATGGTTTGGCCAAACTGACCAGTAGCGTCTGCAAGACCCTCGTGCTGCTATGCATAGACCATGCTAGTAATACTACTCAGGTGCTTTTTCATCCTGGATTGCTAGCCATCGTAGATTGGCTACAAACAAAGCTTGATCATGCCAAAACGGATCCGAGCCAAGCAGACGTTGCCGTGTGTAAGCTTTCGTTGCAAAATTATTATGTTTTGCTTTATAATTATATTTCTTGATTTTCTGAATTTAGTTGGGATTTTGCAGCTGCTGGAGTGTATATTTGAAACCACCCATAAGTTATGGAGTGTGGCTGATGCCTTTACAAGTGATACCAAAGCTCAAGCGCAGGAAGTCTTACAGTTAATTCAGTTTTTCAAAAATTTTATTGCGATGCTAACTATTTTTCTAGATATCTTGTGTCTGTGGGAATTGTCGAGTCTTTAGCTTTATGTTTTGCTCCAGTCCGTGCGGCAGCAGAGGAAGATAACACAGTGTTTAGCGTAAGGATGTCTGGTTTAGGCATGCTGTCAAGCGCAGCCTTGCTTTCTGTACAAAAGTAAGTTCGTTCGATTCCAGCCTTATTCTATTGCGAGAGTACAATCCGTGTTCTGTAGTATTGCGCCAGAAAAAGCGGCTAAAACTAAGAAAGTATCAATTGCAAATCCCGATCCTTGCTCGCTGCCTGCAGTGATAGAAGTATTATACTATCGAAGTCTTTTCTCTGATTTTTTAAATGTTCTACTTTTTTATGGATGTAGGTTTCAGAATTGTTTCAAGTAATGTCGATGCTTTACAATTGTGTGGTTTTGCCTGGTGGACCGATCCGTTGTATCGCCAAAATGTCAACACCTCCTCCTAAGTTGTCGGAATGTGACGCGAAGTTGGTTATACGAGGTCTGGAAACTATGGCAGTGGTGGCTGTTACGATGCCAGACCTGTTTCAGACCCTATTGGCCCACGACGCACCGTCCTTGAAGTGGAGATATGTCGTAAATTATTTGTTGGCCTACGTACAAAATGACATGTATTCCAGCTTTGCATTACCTTTGTTGCGATGCATAGCCTATTACGCAGCAGGTCACAACGATAATCAAGTGAGTCAAGAGTATTGGAGTTATCTGGTATTTAAGTACATTTCTCTGTACAGGTTTCATTGAATGGAGCCGGAATTGGGTTACCTATTATTCAGCAAGTGTGCTCCTTGCCATTTCGTTTCTTCTCAGACCCTAGTTTGCAAGGAGCGTTATTTTCCTGTTTACTGGCTTGTTGTGAGGGTTGTGAGTCGAACAAGGAGCTTGTTCGACAAGAAATGGCATATAAGGTGAAGTGTGTTTTCCCTTCCGTCATCCTAATTGAATGTTTTCTTTAGATGCTCGATGATTATTTGGCGTCGGAGGTTGGAAAATTGGACCCGCTTTTGATTTTCATGGCTCGTAAGCTATAACCGTGTATTTAATATTTCAGAAAAGTTAATTTTTTCCATTTATTTATAAGATTTTTTTTTGTTGGTAATATTATTAAATTTATCTTTTGACGACAAGTTGTTTAATATTGGTTCCGAGTACCAAATATAATTCGTTCTAAATATTATTTATCCATTGGAAAGTTTACACATAATTCTTCCATAGAACCCAAACAGGAAGTTAGATATGTGGGACTGCGCAGCAAACAGGTACATCCCCGAAAATCGGGGGTACGACCCCGAAAATGGGGGGTACGACCCCGAAAATCGGTATCAACAAACCCCCAAAATCGGGAGTACATCCCCGAAAATTGGAATATCGATATTTTCAAACCCGCAAAATCGGGGGTAAACCCACGAAAATCGGTATTTACAAACCCCATTTCCATCATTTAGCAGCATAACATGGATCGTTTAGGATGTTTGTATATGTTTGTATTTGTATATGTAAAGGCGTCGAAACTTCTATAAATGCAACATGTGAAGTAAGCTGATCTATAGTGTATGTTGATAGTGAATAAATTGAACAATAAATGAAATTTAAAATCCTTGTTTAAAATCCTTATTTATAGAACTTCAACGCCACGTAAATATTAGCGTATGACCAAGTGGATAAGGCGCAAGTGTTTGCGGGAGGTCGTGGGTTCGAAACCCGAACGGAAATATTAAAAGGGTACCGTTTTCTGTACCTTATGTATTCCCGGCAAGGTTCCTATACCCATATTCGATTTTGTGAAGCTTCGGCATCACGAGCTCGAATATCGGGGATAGGAAACCGAGCTTGGGGAGTTGGGAACAGGGAAAGGGGCGAGGCTCTCAATTGTTCACGATTTATGAAGGGACATTTTTAGAAGGATTTTAAATTTGCATAAATCGCACAATAGATGGAACACTATCAACATACACTATAGATCAGCTTACTTCACATATTGGATTTGTAGTAGAAGTTTCGACGCTGTTTATATATAAGCGTATGACCGAGTGGATAAGACGCATGCCGTGTGATCGGAGGGTCGCAGGTTCGAATCCCGGTCGACGCACTTTATTTCGTGAAAAAAAGGGAAATAAAATGGCTTCCTCTCTCTATACCTTATGCATTCCCGGCGAGGTTCCTATTCTTATATTCGAAATGGTGTTGCTTCGGCAGCATGAGCTCGAATATCAGGCATTGGAGACCGAGCAGGGGAGCTGGGAAAAAGGGCGAGGCTCTCATTTTTCGGCGATTTTTCAAGGGGACCCCCTTGATATAACATTATTCCTTATGGAGAAAAGCCATGAAAAAGCTTCCCCAGCTCGAAAAGGAGCCACGCCCCCTTATTGGCCCAATCCACCAATAGGAGTCGTCCTTTTTGAATAGGCCACACACCTTTTAGCGGATTTTTTGAAAAATCTCGCAAAAATTTCCCACATTTTCGTTTTCTATTTCTAAAAATTATAAAATCGTACAACAAAAAGCACAATTTTGGAAAGCAAGAATTTTACGGGGAACATTTGGGTACAAAAATAAGTAAATAGGGAATCCCGAGAGGAAGCAGAACATCCCATTTACATAATTTTTAGAATATAATTTTTTGAAGCAAAAAATGTCAAATAACAAGAAATGGAAAACTGAACAAACACTATAGCAACGTTTGGGAAGGAAAATTTCACAAGAAAGCACAAAATAAATTCGGAAAACAAGCATGGTAATTCTA